>JBBPTO010001616.1:0-14644 GCA_038094155.1 Pulveroboletus cf. aberrans
AAGCTAGGAGGCACGTCAAGACGGAGTCGGGTAACGTCAATGGTTGAAGGATATCAAAGACCGGGAAAGGAGGCAAGAGAAGGCGACGGGGAAACGGCTTACTCGGCAATGATAACAATCTGTGGGCACTGTGTTGGGACGATTGGGAGGAAGGTGGAAGGGTGTTTGTTGAACGTACCTTTGCAAGGGTAGCATAACTACTCAAGGGATACTTATCTGAGTCTCTCTGATTCGTCTCCGACTCTGATTGTAATATATCTCGCCTGAGTCTGTTGAGGCTTGGCTTAATTTCGGAAGCTTAAAGGTCATCTAGGAAAAGGATGATCCCGATAGTGAACGACTGATACAAAAGTTTCACCCAGGGGCGGATTAATCTCACCATGGTCATTGTTTTGCTAGTCTTATCACCGACTCACTGATGGTTAATATGTATCATCGATACGATAGGTGAATCTGAGGACGATAAAGCGCTCACAAATTGAAACCTTGAGATAGGCACTGGTGCGAGCAGCGTATAGCGTCTGGTCATCGCATTCATCATGATCTTCCTTAATAACTGGGTTCCTAAGCTAGTAAGCCCATCACATTCATTCCCCGAGTCCATGCCACCGCTTACCTTGATGGTATTTAGGGACACGAAATACATCACAGTCGCTCTCGAGAATTCGTTCGACTTCTTTCAATATTTTGAGAAGAACAGGCAAGATGAATGTCGTATCTTATTCGCAGCGATCGATACCACTGTACCAGACTCTAGTCATCTCAAGTGGGAGGGTTCATTGGCAGGAATGTTCGGGCTGTTAAACGCGAACAAGACGCAGCTTGTCGCGGAGATCGGTCCTGCAATTGTGCTCCATGCCTTTCAACGAATTCGCATCGCCTCTCACGCTATCGTTAGCTGTTGAAAAAGGCTCTTGATCTCCCACCTTCCGGACTCGCTTTTACGCGAGTTGCATTTCTGACCAATGTCCCCTCCAATTGCCTCGCGAAACGGATAGACTTCAAGCTGTGTGGCAGGATGGAGATAAGTGTTGTCAAGAACACATGCGGGGGTGTTCAAATGAATATGCTAACAAACATGGAACGAACCCATTCAGAGACTACGCGTACACCTTCACACTTACGCAGTTGTGATCACTCGCCTAGCTTCCAGTTATTCTCCTTCACCAATTTCTCGCGTTCCAGCAAATATTTCCCTTTGTGAAGAGTTTTGGTTCTCAGTTAACCTGAAGTACCCGAAACACTCACCTTCTTTATACTTCTGCGTATTGTCGGAAGCCTTGTGGTAGAACCAGCCGACGCGGTCGTTGCAACCAAGGCAAAACACGTCGGCTACTGTGTGTACACCGGTCCTGGATGTGTAAATGAGTATTGAATTGGCATGCGCTGATGTCTGGAAATTACAGAAGTGTTCGATCCTCTCTTCTGCCCAGCTTGACATTGACGGTGCCGTGCATAAGGCTAAAGTATGGATTAGGTGCGGTCTGTCGTCATACTCCGTTGTCCGTGGGCGACGTACAATCCTCGGCCCTCCCTGCCGGAGAAGGACTTGCTGATCAACTCATCTTGAAGTGCCTGTACAGCAACTACAGCATGACAGCATCGTATCGTCAGGGGTCAACATAGCGCGTACAAGTACTACAGAGCAATTGGCACAGATAAATCTAGGATGGTCATGAAACGCCGAGATGACCTGATTCTTGGTGCCTTCGGTTAGCTCCGCCATTGGAAGCTGCTGGGCGACTCGAGCTCGAAGGGGGGGTTGCAATGGAGTCTGGGCGAGGGCAAACGAAACCATGAAGGCGCCGAGGGAATTCATTCTGTAAGTGGGGGATGTAACCAAGCAAGAAGAACTTACTCTAATTCCGACTGAACCAAGGCTCAGCGCTCAGCGACCACACCAGGCCATCAAAGTAGTCCGAGTCTGGTAACCAGACATTATGAGGCACGTGCCTCATATGTACGTATCATCACATGTGCACACACTTCAAATTAGCTGTTCTCGTCACCGACGACCCATATGGATTCAGAATTACCGCAGGAATTTGTTTTTGCGATACGACGCGTCCTCGAGCTCAACCCAGAGAAGAACGACGATCGCCTCGATGACCTCTCAAACGACTTCAGCCCTGTGGACGCCTTGAATGAGCTCTTTCCAGATGGTGTGCTTTTGTGTATTTCGCGTGTACTTCGTAATTTGAGGCGTCACAGAGGCCTCGTTGGCTCGCATGGATGCCATCCAGGCAAAGCTCTCGCAGGACCAGCGCGAAATCCAGGCCGAAATCGATGCACTTCGGGCAGCACTCGTGCGAGACCAAGACCCAGGCAGAATGCAGCTCATTCAAGAGATGATTTCCGTATAACCTGCTTCCCTCCAAATATGAACCTGTTACTTAAACTCCTTGCAGGACCTCCTCGGACAAATGTCGCGCATACGCGAGAAGGCATCAGAGTCAGAAGCCGTAGTGCGGAATATTACAAAGGACATACAAGCTCTGGATCTCGCAAAAAGAAATCTCATTCTGAGCATGACGACACTGAAGCGCTTACAAATGCTTGGTGAGCAACCTTGGATCTATGAGTGCAGAGATATGAGATCACCTTACTGTTCACAGTTAATGCTCTCACCCAGTTGGAAGATCAGGTCAAGGAGAATAAGTACGCGGAAGTCGCGCATTCGTTGGCTGTTGGTTAATCCCTTCCTCTTCTTCCCAACCCAACTGACATTACATGTTAGGCTGTAAAACAGCTCTCTGCCTCGTTCAAGTCTTACACTTCCGTTCATCACATTATGCAAGTTTGGAAGCGAATCCAACAGATCCAAGGAGATATTCGTACGCAGCTGGATGCCGAATTTGATGCATTGTACGTCGCTGTCCCGCAGTCACGATTCGAGTTTCTGGAAAACCAGGATTACGCTGTAGATTTCTCCAGGATCTTTCCAAGCCGTTCAAAACCTCTTATATCACAGATGCATGTGCTGTCGTTGATGTCCTTGGCCTAGACGTGCGCACTCAGCTTTTAGAGCGGTATGTGGCGCTCGAGCTCAAAGAGTATCGTCGCATCTTCCGAGCAAGTGATGAAGCGGGTCATCTCGACAATGTCGCGAGGAGATTCGCTTGGTTCAGGCGTGTGTTGGCTTCTCATGAGACGGAGATTGGCAGGGTGTTCCCTGCGGAATGGCGGGTTGGTTGGTGGCTTTTTGCCAAGTTCGTGTCAATAACAAGGTAAGTGCGGCTCTTCTGGATTACTTACCATATATTCTGATGGTTTCTTACTTTCCAGGGACGACCTTTCGGCATTGTTGTCCAAAGCAGGTCCTTCGCTCACTGTCAAATTACTTCTCGAAACACTTCAACAAACCTCAGAATTTGAGTTGTCAATGGCGAAGAAATGGGCCACCCCTGTTTGTGTTCTATGTACGGAATGCGACGGCTCGTGCTGAGGCTGTTGTACAGGTGGATGAAATTCTGAAATCGGGGTCGCCTCCTACGGCACAGGTCCAGTCCATGTCCTCCGCGTTTGAACCACATCTCGGAGTGTTTGTCGACGCTCAAGACAAGTGAGTTTCCTCATATCCCCAGCGCCTCACTGTCAGACTCGACTTTCGTAAGGGCACTTGCCGACATGCTGTCTCCGCATCGTGGTACCAAGGCTCGCAGCTCAGTTGATACGTCTTCGAAACCTTCGACCACCACGTCAACGCCTCGAGCTTCCCTCTCTCCCGACGAGCCTGAGCCCGCACCGATTGTACTTCCTTCCTCGACGCAGCTCTTTTACTTCTACGCCCAAAGTTTAGAACAATGTGCCAAATTATCGACTGGTCAAGCTTTATTTGATTTGTGCAGGGTGCAGAAAAAGTGGTTGAAGATCTACGCTGGTTCGCCCCCATTTCTTCAAGTCTCAGATGTTTGTCTCATTATGCTGACTTTTTTTAACTTCTGTTTGAATTTAAATCAGAGGATGTGCTATCTCCAAAGCTGAAGCGGTAAGCAAGATACATGAGCGCCGGCCCATGCGGAATGTTAATTCGATAGATGGATCAGACCTCAGACCCAATCACGCAAGTCAATGGACTCGAGATTTGACCAAGTTGAATTCCAGCAAGCTTGCCTGCTCATCAATACCGCAGATTATTGTCAAACCACCGCGGCGGAGGTCCGTTTCCACTTGCATTTTCATTAAACCATTGGTTGATCTACCACAGCTGGAGGAAAAGATCAAGGAGAAATTGAACGAGAAATTCAAAGAAAAGGTCAAATTGCAGGCTGAGCGAGACCTTTTCATGGGGTTTGTCCGAATAATCTCCGTATCCCCTTTGATTGACGTGCTGTCAGTGTTATTTCCGCAGCGATCAACGTACTGCTGCGCGAACTCGAAACAGTCTGCGACGGTGCATTCAATATGATGTCTCGTGTCAACTGGGTCGCAATAAATCAAGTCACCGGCCACTCGTCATTTGTGAATGATATTACACAGGCAGCCGAACAAGTTACCGAGTTTATCAACCCATTGGTGGAGCAAAAGAAATATTTGAGGAATTTCCTTGATAAAGCCTCCAGGTCGGTGTGACGACGAGTTCCCGTGAAAGTATCACTACATCGTTACAGTCTTCTTTTGACACGTTTCACGAACGCACTTGTGAAGAGTCGGCCACTGAGAGAGATTGGGGCTGAACAGGTTCGTGTTGTCATCCCATCGCAATAATGCCCTAACAGGGGCACCGCATAGCTACTTATAGATCTTGGGGTTTTCAAGTCGTGTCTGTCAAAGCTACCAGGGGAAATGCTGTCCACAACCAGGTACACGGTGTCTCACCTAGAAATTCCACAATATGGAGAATTGATGATCAACACAGTTACACTCGTAGTCTAACCAAGATCACCACCCGCTTAGAGGCATTGCTCAAGGTGATCATCACACCCGTCGTAAGCCCTACTCCTTGCATTACTCAATCACCTGGAGCTCAGATCGGGTTTCTTTCAGGATCCGCCGGAAGGCTTCATACTAAATTACACGCTCGTCATCGGCGATGCATCCTTCTCAAATTTCCAAAAGGTTCGTTTTATCTTCACGTGTTGTAAGGAACTTCGGTTATCGTCCCCTCTTATTGTCATAATCAGATCCTTGACCTGAAGGGTACTCCCAAAGCGGAACAGAACAGCCTCCTTGATTCCTTCTTGACCATAACGAGTACCAAGACGGACCTTGAGAGCACGTCATTCCTGACGTCTTTGGACATGGATCCACCGGCTAGTCTGGCCGTCGGAAGCCCGGCCACAAGCCGCATAGCACTTCCGCTGTCTTCGACTGCGGATGGCGTGTTCAGTGCCTTGACGTCTCCCCCGTTGAGTGGGCCCCCCACAGGGTCGAGCAATGATGGCAGTGCCAAAGGGTACGACACCGGGCCGAAACGCGAAGTATTCTCGGACATCAGGAGGTTTGTCAGCTTTGGGCTACGGAGGGATACGCAACCATCATAGAAGTGTGGCATATTTTTATCTCCCCCGGACCTCCGGTGGGCGTATCACGATAGGTACTGTGGCGGAAGACCTACATACATTTTTTTGCCACCATCAATATTACGTGCGTTCAGGTAGACAGATATGTGCTATGGAGAAGGCACCAACAATGCGACTTGTGATACAACTGCGGATATGTGGGGTAACAGTAGGTGACACAGATAAACCAAATGCCTAACATGACCCAACCGTGCAACAAAGCAACATGAAGCAAGAGAAAAATTGACCGGTATCGGGTATATGATGAAATGCGGCAAGAATCCAGAAGAACGAGCGATCTCGAGGAATGAAAGTAAAGCTGTGGTACGCAGTGTGTCCAAGAAAGAGGTCAAATTGGTATCGAGTACGTCATCGTGCACTTCGGAAGTTGCCACGGCCGCCCTGCATGGGTAGCTGAGGGGCTGCAGAACCTCGAACAGACCCCCCCGTCGTCGGTCGCGGTCTTGGTCCCAGTAGGGAGCCGACGCGCACCGGTGCTGTGGGTGTCGTGCCCGGGCGAATGGGACTTGTTGAGGTCATGCGCGTACGTGAGAGCGCAGCAGGTGAGATGGGGCTCAGTGGTGACATCGGTAAGCCAAGCACGCGTTGCACGACATAAGGCGGTGGTGGAGTATACGTGGGTGTGCTGGCATGAGATCCGTCAATGTGAGGTAAAGGGGGGTGCGGCGGAAGAACGGAGGAGGCACTGGCCCGCCGAGAGTCAATACCAGCGTAGTCAGAGAAACTATGCCTAAAATGAATTTCGGAAACGGAAAAGGGGACGCTTTCGGTGGGAGAGCTAGCGGATGTGAATGAGAGCTCTGGTGGCGCAGTTTGAGGAACTTGCAAGTACTGATCAGGGTTCACAGTTGGTGTGTCGGGAGACGACGCTGTGACTCGATATTCAGGACCACCATCGGATGGCGCGACTGTGTGTGCTGGCGGTGGGATCGAAATGGGAAATCGAAAAGCAGAAGGCCTTTGTGTATGCGTTGTCGGAACGGATGGAGGCGTTTCAATGCCCGAATCGCCGGAAGGGTGAGAACCACCAGATGCAGTTGATGGGGCATCTGGTTTTTGGGACAAGATGTCATCCCGCGAACGCTCTATCCTGACCATTCTGATAGATGTATCACCACTCCGTGTAGAGGTTTCCTTGGCCCCGTGTCCGACTTCTGCAGGGGTAGAACTAAGGGTGGTAGTCTTTGAACGGCGTGCCAGGGAAACATGCGAAGAGGCGAGATCGAGGAAGGAATATGTTCCTGAACCGGGTGCTGTTCCGCTGGAAGCGTGAACAGAACCTGACTCGTGCATTACAACGGGCACTGACTCAGGCTCCGAGGAACTTGAAGTCTCCTGCCTGTCTGTGTGATGACTCCGTCTACCATCGTCCCGATGGGCCTTTCGATAAAGCCTGGCGCGCACTTTTGACCATGTACTGCCGGCACTCCCACTGGTCCTGGAATCGCGATTTCCCTTGAGGCCCCCGAAAATAGCAGACACGTCTACCCTAAACGGGCTTGTGTCTCTGACTTGCAGGAACTCGGGCTGTTGATCTTCGTGCGGCTGCCTGGCGTTGTATTGAGCGTCAGTGGCGGGCTTCAGCTGCATCGGCCCGTCAAAAGTTGAAAGCGCTTCAGAGGTCCTTGGGCTTAATGACAAGGTAGCCGCGAGCGTTTCAACTTGACGCGAAGCAAGCGTCTTGACATCAATATCGTCGTCGCTATCGCCGTCAGCGGTACCCATTTGCTCTACCCGCAGTTCAGGGAGCACGATCCCATGGGCTTCTTTGTAGTGATTACCGTGTCCGAAGAACGGGGGAGGATGTGGGACGGGATTGTACCATCCAGGAGCCAGTTTTTCCGACTCTGGAGCGCGCGTTAGCACTGGATAATCTTCAGTTAATGTGTTTATGGAAAATCGTTTCTCGTCACAATCGAAGGGAGATGCTATTGGGTGGGATTCTCGACGCGCGCCTGTCCCGCTACGTGAGATTCCACTGGAGCTACTGCCCATCTTGCCCTTGCGGTAAGCAAATGGGAACCCGCGACGTAGACCGAGACCGAAACCGTAGCCCTTGCTTGTGCTGAAACTGGTGGATTCCAGTTCTTCACCAGAAGGCGGGCTCACACTAGTGACTCGTTCGATGTCGGCATCGCCCTTCACGTTAAATCGCGTTATCCTTCCCGGGAAGATGTGTTGAGTGATGACTCGAGCCTTCCGCCGCACATAGCAAGCATAATAGAGGATGCCCACGACGACTGAGAACAGAATAACGCCGAGCACGATCGCGGCGATAGATCCTGCAGCGAGGGATTTACCCCTGGACGAATCGGTGACACTCCTTCACGACGTATGAATTAGATATGAATTAATCCAATTCCCGAACGAGGAAAATACGTACGTCGTGGTGTTTCCAAAGAAAGTAATATTTATACCCCCTGCTTGCAACGCAAGAGTGCGATTTTCTTGGTTAATCACCGCTATATGATGTACAACATCCTCGGAGAGATCCGTTGCATAGAATAGCAAGGTGTGCGAATTATTATATGAGGACAAAGCGGATAAATTGGTGGTAGTGTTGTCAAGGGTCACGGAGAAGTTTCCAGAGTATGATGAGGTGAGCCCGTAGATTGTGATTGCAGACCCTGCAATAAATGTGAGATCTACCAATTGCGCGCACGATGGAAGTAATGACTCGCCTGCGAAGGTGGCTGTTGCGCTGTCCCCGGCAGAATCGGAGAAATGCATCGCACTCCCGGTGCTACCTGGTACATAGTTCCATGAGCCCATGAAGGCGATATCAGAATCAGCGATCGGCTGAGTAGTCTGTGTAGTGCTAATCAAATCGATCGTCATCAATAATGCCCGCCTGATCGCACAACGCCTCGGGGGCCGGATACCGCCAGCAGACACTTACTTGACAAGTCCTACAGGGGAACCATATGTGATGCGTGCCTTATCAAAGGTCAGATAAGCATCCGGCGATGTGGTGTTCATGATGATAGTCGTAAGCAACAGCGAGTGGTTCGTGTTTTCCAGGTCGTTAAACGAAGCAAGAAGTGTTTTTGAAGGGTTGGCGGAAGGAGCAGATGGCAATCCATCCAGAGTGACGTTGTAGGATGCATTGGTTACAGAGCCTATAAGGTCAATGCCCGTGCCTACGAAACAAAGAACGCGCGTGAGACGGTCGGAAAATCGTTGACGCGGTGCACATACCATTCCAGTTGATGACCAGGCTTGCGCCATTGAGAGAGGTATAATGAAAGCTGGTCCCCACGCCGACCTGGCCGGGGCCAGTGGCAGCGCCGGAATCAGAGTACAACAGTTGCCAGCCAGCTGAGAGATTGGAGCTCGGCTCGGGGTTCACGAACGGAAAGTAGGCGATCTCGGGGGAGTCATCGTCGACATCGAACTGAGGGAGGCTCTGTGCCATGCATCCAGCGCTGGTGAGCGAGGGGAGGAAGTGTGAAGGGAAATGGGTCCGAGCTGGGGGAGAAAAAGGATAAAGAGGCGCCGGGGTGCCAAGTCGGCCGCCTCGAGGTCATGTCGTGTCGGAAATAACCCGCGCGCGAAGTCAACGGAGGTTGGCCCGAGTAGGATAACGCCCCTGCATTGAAGTGTCGACTTCTTCTCCATTTCCATATCAACATCCGCAAATCTGACACACCTTCTCAGACGAGGCGGCCATCCGGCGTGTCCTCAACGCCACCCGACAATCGTACTCACCACTTCCCGTGACCACTCCAGGCACGTACAACACACTCAGGTGGGTCCTGGTCCCCCGCTTTATGGAGTAACCTTGGTCTGCATGATTGAGTTACCATCAATACAAACCTGTGCTCCGTCCCACGGGTACAATGAGTTGCCGCTAGTCGGGATACGTACTACTGGAGCCATCGTATTGACCCTTTTTTGCTAGAATGATGGATTTGTTACCTCCCCCCGGAACCCAGCCCTTCCTTCCGTCGCTGTTGGGACACATTCACTCGGCATTGCCGGGGTTTCCACTGGATCCCGTCATTGTCCAGGTCTTGCTCCTTTGCATTATTTCGGGGGACAAGAACCTGATATTGCGCACACGAAGCGAAGATATTTCCCTCGTCGCCAGACTCGCCGCCCTGGTAGGTAGCCGTCCGGCATTCATCCATTCCACCCCACACGTCAAGCGAAGCGATTATACCACATGAGTTGCAGACTTACAATGATGTTTCGTTTTAGGCTCTGAACACAGTTTTTGGGTACAACGTTCACAGACTAAAATGCCATCCCAGTTGTGCAAATCAAACGCCCTCCGAATTTCTTCGGTCCCTGTTTTTCCCTCCATCACCCGTCACTCTCCCAACGGATAATAATCTGAGTGGTTCATCGTACAAACATAGGCATAGACACGCCTCGATCTCGCGGAACTCGGCGACCAAGTTGTCCTTGGCACCTTCGGTCTCCGTCGGCAGTACAGCGCATATCAGGCGAACGTCTACATCTCGTTCGATTTCCCATCTGAGTGAATCAAAGCCATCGATTACTACTCCTGCTCAACAACAACTAGACTTCGATGACTGCGACCCAAAGGCGACTAGCAACGCAGAGGTTCACTCGCAGCATCCTACCCTCCATCACGCAGGTGCAAGAACAGACATATCCGTGCAGACGCTAGGATCGAGCCTCAAGACTCGTCACCGGAATGTATCACGCGGCAGCACTGAGGCATTGAAATTATCCTCCGTGGTGGTCGTATCAGGCCTTGACTTGGCGAATGTTCCTTCCCAGAAGGCAGTCCTGCGGACTCTCGCAGCACGAAAAATAGATGTGTCAGATAGAGGTATGGCATTTGGGCATGATCAAGACGGTTTGACTCTTGAGCTACCCGATGGATTTTTCATGGTATATGTGTGTCGATCCGATCCACAAGAGAGACCTCCAATACACAAGAGTCTTGTACGTATACTATGTCTCACTGAAACACCATTTTTCCTTAATGACCATTGCTTTTAATAGCTAGACAGATTCGCAATGAGCTCTCCTGTCGACGTAGGGACCCAGACCCGGTTGGCGATGCGTCAATACCGCCCCCCTTCATCTCCGTCGACGGCCCTTTCGTCATCACATACTTCTGTCACCTCCTCGGCTTTCCCAGCACCACGTTCGTATTCGTTGGGTTCTCTGCCTGGTCTGTCGATACCACTGCAACCTCCGGTATCTCCAGTGATCTCTCCTGGTCTCCTCCAAGAGCTCAAGTATCTCTGTGCTACTCAAACAAACATCAGGACCCCGCTCAACGTCTACCTCGCTGATTTATTCAGTGCCACACGGCATTACGGGTCGTTGGACAGTATGATGCTTACAGTACGCGCACGTCGAGACGCAGAAGCTCTCGTACGTGCGAATCGCGTGCTTGGCGCAGACCGTACAGGTGCCGAGCTCGTCAAAGACCATGCAGAACGGTCGCGCGAGACGGCCAGCGTCTCCACTGCTACGTATCCACGCTCACATCCTAGCACAGCAAGTGTATCCTCCGACAGGCTCATAGACGGGTTGGATGCTCCGGACACATATGAACCCTTTTGCGGATCAAACCTGCAGCACAGCCTGGCCGGCCAAACGGAACAACCAGTAGAATTAGACGTTTCGGAGGCGGATATAGCGAGGATGTTTCCGAGAATTGTGTCACATCGGATTCGAGTTCGGGACTCACCCTTCGATGAAATACTGAGTAGCGCAGTTTGTGGGGCAGCAAGCGCCCTAGGCGACGAGTCTCAGGGCCAAGTTCAGTGGGAAAGGGAAACCGTGAAGGATATCCTAGTACATATTCTGGCCGAGGTCTAGATTTTAACATTCACTCCTGGCAACTTTCCCTTTCCCGTGTGTTCACGTTCTACAATCTGTCCAGCCTTTCGAGCCAAGGAGGAAATGTGTTGGTTCGATGAGAATAATTTGTAGAAGCAAAATGGAACTGTCAGGATCCAGTTATTCGCTGTCGCGTCTCGTCCAAGCCTAGTAGTACCTTCAAACCCTCGAGAACTAGTCACTGATCATGACGAACGGACCACCACCGTCCCAAGCGGGACCCTCGCAGGTGCCTGCGATACCTTCCGCCGCGTCGGAAATGCCGCAGCAACTGCCGTATTATAGTTCCGCTCAGCCCAACGCGCAGACAGGCCCGTCGCAATCCCAACAGCAATTCGCCCAGCCGCAGCCCGTCCAGCAACCACAACAACCACAGACCCAAACGCAGACACAGGGCCAGCTAAATGCGGCCCAGGCCCAAGCGTACTACATGAGCTACCAGCCCGGGGCCTGGCAGAACGCTTGGCAGCTCTCCGGCTACCCGTACGCCGGGTCTGGGAGCTCGCCCTATCCGCAAACGCACTACACGCAGATTCCATACGCGCAGTATCAACAGTATCAGCCGCAATTGGTGTCTCGCCAGCGTAAGCCGCAGCCGAAGCCGCGCACGCCGACACCCGAGCCCGTGTACAGGCATTGGGACGAGGTCATACACACGTTCCTGAGGAAGGTGGGGTTAACGCAAGCCCTGAGGGGGTTCGAGGATGACATGGTCGTCCTGAACGCTGATTGGGAGAGGAAGAGCGTCCCTGGAGCGATCGGTGAATTAGTACGCGATCTCATGGTGCGACGAACGCGCTTTTCTCGATGAAGGCTCGTTCACATGTCGTTTTCTCGGGCCAGATGCTGGGAAAATTCAAAGAAGGGGAAGAACCAAAGGAACGTCCGCTGGAAGAACGAAAGCCTGACTATATTCATTTGAGCACGGGTGCGGAGCCCCAGTCCCAGTCTACAGTAAGTCAGAAAGGATCCTTTCTTGTCATAATTATTCGCTGAAAGCGCGTTCAAAGGTCACGAAAACCATCTCCCAATTCCTTGCCCAAAATCGTGCAAGGAATGACGCGTCAAATCGCGCTGAATTTCTCGAATCATTGGCGCAGAAGCGGCGGCGGCTCAACATCGATCCCGAGAGTACAGAGTATATCCCGTCATGCGCAAGGACAGACGCGAAACCCCTTGACAGAGACGCCCAAATGAAATACGACATAGCGAAGAACGAGGATGGGCCATTGAGGAGGACAGTGAAGGGCGCGGGTGGAAAAGAAGCACAAACAACAGGAGGAGTCAGCCCTCTTACGGATGATACACCAAGCGAACTCCAACCTGGGATAGATGAAAGGTTGAAGAACATCGAATCACATCTTGCGGTACGCTACGGTAATGTCTCCTGTTCGTTTGGAAAAGTATTGCGTTTGATCATCGCCAACAAGTTCCTGCACCACCACGCACACTGCTTGGACGTTTACGGTTTCTAGAAGACCACCTCATCCAGCTGGAGAAAGAATATCCTCCATGGGCCGCTTTACACTTCAATCAGCCCCACCGCGGTGTGAGTGATTATGGTGAAGCTCATTCCTCATCGGCTGATTCGATGCGCGTTCTCAGTGGCCCCCGCCACCGCGCCAAACACCTATCATCATTCCCTCACATCTCACCTCAAAAGATGTGCCTGTAGAACAAAGCACGCCTTCTATCTTGACTAACCCTCATGGGGGTCCCGACGAACTCGCTGGCGCGCTAAGCAAAGGAAAGAATAAGAACAAATCGAGCTTGCATCGTGCCGTCATGGAGAAACTCGAGGTCCAAAAAGCGATGGACGACCTGGCAGGGACAGATAGAGCTAGATAAGGCAACTCGCACGAAGACTGTCTGACTGCCTCCGATCACTTCGCATGTACTTGGTGATGGTGATCGTCCCGCGCCGAAGATCCCGCGATGACTTGCGTTGATTCTGCTATCACGAGAGCTGCGATGTCGGTCCCTCTATCGTCGTCAAGTTTACTGTTGTACATTGCGGCGTTCGTAGCGGATCTCGTTTGAGTTCTGAGGGCACGGTATCCTCGTAAGCTGCTCACACGTTGCCCAATCATCGTGCCTGCCAAGGCGCCAGTTCGACGATTCCGGCGAGATATCTAGACCCCTATTGATGCCTTGTGACTTGTTATAGTTTTCGAGAAGAAAGATTCGTTTTTTTGGATGAACTTCATGCTGCTATGATACCTGGGATGGCATCAGAGCAACAAGGGTTGGTAGTAGCAGGACATGTAACGTCGTGACCATGCAGGATGTAAAGCGGTTTCAATTGCATTGGTAATGGGGTTTCATGAAAAATTCCGAGGCGCGTCGGTGACAACTAGGAAGGGGCGTTTTGAAACAGACCTTCGGCGAATTGCTCAGGATGGCAAAGAAAAAGCAGGATACGACGGCCACAAGACGTGCAAAAGCCGCAGCTGGACATAGCAACACGGAGAAGCCTCTAACCATCAAAGGCGAGCTCGGCCCCTTGCTGAGACGAGTCTGCGGCACGGCAGCGACGTGACGCACGAGTCGCAAATGCGACCGCAATAGCGGGAGACCACGACGACGTGGCGATGGCAGACACCGGCGACGTGCCATGACGAGACGGAGGGGCCGTTAACGACGCTACGACGACGGTGTCGTGACTGCAGCCACAACGCGTTCACGATGACGACGAGACGACGAAGGCGCACCAGTGTCAGAAAACACGAGGACGACGGTGACGTAGCGACGGGGCGGCTGCCAACGCGGCTGCGACATAAAGCCAGGAATAGCCGCCAACATGGCCAGGACCACGGCGATGGCACAGTCATGATGGGACGGCCACTAACGCACCGACGACGGCGACGCAACGGAAGCAGGCGGCCACGAACGGCGACCAGCACAACCGCGACGATGGTGCCGTGACGTGGGACTCGTGACTGCGACCCCAACACAACAACAACGCTGACGCGACATGGGCCACAACGACGGGATGAACAGGGATGGCTACGACAGCGATAGTATCGTGACGCGGCAGTTGCAACTGCGACCACAGCGTGATGACGAACATGAACGCAAATGTGATCGCTCGGTCATGTTCATGTTCGTGTTCGACCATGAACAGCTTGCGGCCTGTAGAGCTCCAGCTCAGGTCTGAACCAAGGCTTGCCAAATGTTCAAGCCGGGCCTTGCACAACACACATCAGGCATACTCACATCGACTGGTTTGAGCACCTCAACAACACCCATCCCATTCCAGAGCATCAAGAACCTCCGACGTCGGCTCCCTAGCATAA
>JBBPTO010001617.1:0-14638 GCA_038094155.1 Pulveroboletus cf. aberrans
TCTAGATTAGACTACAATAGATACAAACATGTAGAATAGTATATAAAGGACAAGAATGCAGCCACCAGAGGGCAGTCTTGTCCTCTTGGTGTTTTCCTCAGCATCTACGGCGTCGACTCATTCTCCCTTCCCTTCCCTTGACCAGTGAAAGCGGCCTAGAGCCTTAAGTGGTTCTGAGTCATATCAGGAATTCTCCAGTTCATAAAATGTCTCACTGCCACTGAGTGCTTTGTGGTAAAAGGTCACTGCATTCCTCTGACAACAGGAATGGCTGATGGTATTGATTGGGCACAGGTCTCACTGGGGTTGATCCTTGCAGCATCAGAAGACAATACCCCACCAAGTCGTATGTCATCTGTGACATTCAACACCTCCATTGTGATGTAATGCATCTTTAGGCTTTTTACAGTGGTGGCAAGTTTTCTGGGGGGTTCAATTTCTCACAAACAGCATCACATCATATGTCTCTCAAGCATCAATGTTCAACATGTTCTAGTTAGAATATTGCCATGACTGAAATCCACTTTGGCACAACTTCTGAATCAACTCCATATAGGGATGTGCTGTACAAGCACTTGGATAGGATTTATTGTCTTATCATGAACTTGCAGCAATCTGCACCCCAACCTTAGAGTAAAGCTAACTCTGTCTTCTTGATATAGATATCAGACAATATTCTCCAGGTTGCTGGAATATGGTTGAAGAGGAAACCTGAGTTGAACAGTACTATCTGGTTGTTCTTGTCCATCAGGAAAGACAAGTGAGATGCCCCCTGCCTCCACTTTTATCATTGATTCCATGGCTGACCCCATCAATGTTATAGGATAATTGAGCTTCTGAATTATAACCATCCCTTCCTGGCCTTCTTGGATATTTTGTTGCTAGAAAATTAAATGGAGATAAGGGATGACTCAGATGAAGTGTCCCATGTGTTACAGTTATGATACCAACCCTTCCGAACACACTTAAAATGTTTGACATACCGGAAGTGATGCTTCCAAGTTCAAATTCCGAAATCTTGGAATTCTGGATGCCTGAAAGTGTTCTGGAACTGCAGGAATCCCAAACTCAGAACTTCGAAATCTCATAAGCCCAGAAGCATGAGGTTCTGACCAGAATATTCTACAGTCATCCACTGGCATTTGTGCCAGTGAATTTTCAAGGACCTGTGTGCCACAACAATAGCAAATATGATAGATCAGACATCACAAAGTCATTTGTTTGTGTCTAAAATATGTCCTAAAAATTCCAGAGGGCAATCTTCTCCTCTTTGTATTTTCCTCAGCATCTATGATATTGACTTATTTTCCTTTCTCTTGACCAGTGAATGCAACCTAGAGCCTTACCTGGTTCTGAGCTGTATCATTAGAACAAGATTTTTCTTTTTCTTCTACCACACTTTCAGGTCATGAAGTCATGAAGGTCTTTTGAAGAACAACCTTAATATGCTGACAGGAGTCCTTCTAATGTTCTGAAGGGCAGTTAGTTGACACTTAGCATTCCTTAGTGTTTTCTTTAGGTTTTAGTAGTGGCTGCTTGGCAAGTGTCAAGCAGGCCAATCTCAGAACCAGAAGTACTGGAGTTTATCAAGCAAGCTTCAGCACACACTGCCCTTGGTACTTCTTGTCACCCCCACTCCCACACAGACTGGGAGTCAGACAAAGTAACTCTAGTCAACAGGTATGAATACAAGGAGGTGGAGTTATTATATTACCACTTCACAATAATAGAGCTGTTGGAGAAATTAGCCTCGCCATCTCCACTTCCATCTCTTATCTACTTATACCCAGAAGTTCCAGAAGTGCCAGAAGAGGTGGAACTGCTTCCAATAGAAATACTTCAACTCTTCATACCCTGGGAGATATGTAAGCAGTTGGATGCCTTTGATAGGCAAAGAGATGATAGGCTTGTTGATATATGAGCATCCCTCAGGAGGCAGGAAATAAGAGAAAGGTCTACAACTCCTGTCACAAAGCATAGGAAAAGACAACCATGAAATTGTTGGAAAAACATCAACAGAGAGTGAGTCTACAATTGTATTGATTTACTGCAGAATTTCACATATTTATGTGCAAAGTGTCACTTGGAAGCACTATGCTACTATCCATTTTGTTAGAAGTACTGTAAGTACCATGTCTACATAGTCGAATCAGATTCTAGCTGATCCCACTGTTGACTGGACTAATAAGGTTAAGGTGAGCTTAAATGAATTTAATCAGTTCCTTGAAATGTTTCAATACTTACAGGCAAGGCAAACTGCCACTAGAGGCTTGCTGGATTAGGCCAATGTACAGATTCAGAAATTGAAGAATTAGGCTGCCTCATTTACGGAGTCAATAATCTGGATTGGAAGGTGGGTTCTCTTCAAAGATTGAAGTCTTTTCTGATTCCATAGACTATGATGAAAGCCACGGAAAATTCAAGAAACAATGGGTCAAGATCAAGGAAAGGCTTAGAATTAATATCACAGCCTTCAATGAGACTTCTTTGAGTGTATTTCTGATTGTTTGAAAGCAGACAGAAGAATCAAAGAGTGAATTGATGAATTGATTCATCTATTACAGCATTTTTGGCCTTTCCAGTAACAATGTTTTGAACAACTGCTCTCTTGTTGGTAGAAGTAAGCTTGGAAGGATGGCCACCCAGAAGTCTATTCTTCTCTGGCTGGAGTCTCTGAAATACCTAGCATACTATAGACTTTCCTAGACCAGTTTGGAAAGTGATTTTTCTAGAAGAGAGAAAAAGAGATGAGAGGTAAATGATATTGTTTCTCTAAAAGAAAGAGGTACATTTCATGGTGAGGATGGGAAAATAAACATGAAGTGATGGGGTTTATATATGATATTACCAACTCAATTACATAAAAATGACATAATAGAACATTGACCTCATGTTTGTGATACTTTTACAGCATACTGATGTCCAATATATATGATCAAAACACAAAGTCAAAAAACTGTCTGAATGCATCATGATTCTGAAATAACTACCATTTGATCAGTCATTATTTAAATCTCTTTATTCTTGCTTCAATTGAAAGCTATTAGTATCTACCATATTTCATACACTTAGGCCATGTGGCTAAAATTAATTGTTAGTGAAGAATATTGCATTTAATACTAAATACACAAATATCTCAACATTTGTTTTGGCCACTGTATTTGTCAAATCAGAGAAATGCACATTCAGTGTTCTTAAGGCAGAATTTCTTGAAATGATTGTTAGAAGAGACAGAATCAAAATGGATGACTCCAAAGTTAAGGCCATTTTGGAATGGCCAGAACTGAAGAATGTAAAGGGAGTTAGAAGCTTTCTATAGTTGGCCAATTTCTACAGGAGATTCATCAAGGACTATATACAGGTTGCATGACCTCTAAATGACCTCACAAGATACATAAGATACTCCATTTGAATGAAAGAAAATGCAGCAGGCTGCATTTAACATGCTAAAGCAGAAATTTAACACAGCCACTATCCTTGCATTCTCAGGGAACAATCCCAAATTTCAACTAGAAGTGATGCCTCTGATTTTTCTACCAGTGAAGTATTTTGTATTTATATAGAAGGACAATGGCACCCAGCTGCCCACTTCTCTCATCCCATCTCTCCAGACTACCCTGTGGCAGATAAGGAAATGCTGAGCATTATGTTAGCCCCAAAACTGTGAAGACATTATTTGGAAGGTGCCAAGCAGGAGTTTGGATGAAATCCGGAATGATTATGCAAACTTGAAGTGGTTCATGTAGCATCAGTCAACAGGCTTGATGGGCACAATATTTAAATGGATTTAACATTAAATGGATGTACAAGGCTGAATCTACCATGGGCAAAGCAGACACCATATCTAGAAGCAAAGGTCACACTCGGGGAGTGGAAGACAATCATAAGGGTGTGCTAGTCATCCTAATGAATAAGATTAGGACAAACATTCTGATCTCTGATAAATGATATGACTCAGAACCACTTAAGGCTCTAGGTCACTTTCACTGGTAAAGGAAGAAGGAAAATGACTTCACACCATAGATACTGAGAAAAACACCAAGAGGACAAGACTTCCCTTTATGTGTGGCTGCATTCTTGTCCTTTATATACTACTCTACATGTTTGTACCTATTGTAGTCTGATCTAGATGTCCATGAGGGAACCATAAGAATTAGGTGCAGAGGAGGCATGGTGTGGAAGAATAAAAGATGATACATGTGTAGGGTAAGGGCATAAAAAGATCTTAGGGTCATGGGTAATGCATGGAAGACATAGGAATGTTCTGAGAGGGTCTGGAATGTATAGCATGATGTACGGCATGAATGGAAAGGGTTTGCATAATGAAATACAAAGTTCTGGTTGAACTGTTGTGCTTCCAGTGCTTCCCAGGTTCTGGTTCCGAGTTCCTGTGGCTCCGAGCCTTCTGAGCTTCTGCACTTCCGAGTTCCTGCAGTTCCAAGCTTTCAAGTTTGAAAGCATTGCTTCCAGTGTATCAAACATTCTAAGTGTTGTCAGAAGTGTCAGAAGTGATGGAATGGTGTGGAAGTGAAGGTGAACAACTAAAACAAGATGTCAAGGACACATCTGCAAGATTGAAAGAGTCAAAGAAATGAAACTCTGTAAAGAAAATAGTATTTGTGAAGAAAAAAATGAAATCCTTTATGATGCAAAATGAAGAATGTTTGTTCCAGCAAATTCAAAATTCCAGAGATGGATAGTGTAGATGTAGCATGACAGCAATGTTGCCAGACACCCAGGACATGAAAATACAACAGAACATCTGCAGTGCAGCTATCATTGGCCAGAAATGGCAAAGTTTGTAAAATAATATGTTTTACATTGTGACAGGTGTGACATTTTAAGGGGAGTAACAGCTCCCTCTTGAATGCTGGTTTTGCTTGAAGTACCAGAATTACCATGAGAGCACATTTCTGCCAACTTCATTACAGATTTACCACTATCCAGTGAATGTGATGCTATCTTAATGGTTGGGGACAGGTTCTCAAAGAAAGTTGAATTTATCCCCTACAATAATATAGTGACAGCACTGGTTACTGCATGTCTTTGTTTATCAAATGTATGAAAGCACTGTGGCCTTCTGAAGTCTATTATATCAAACTGAGGACTGCAGTTTGCCTCATAGGTTATAAAAGATATCTGCAAAAGACTTGAAATTACCTCTAAATTGTTTACTGCTTATTATCTGCAGACAGACAGACAGACAGAGTGCATTGACAAAGATCTCCAGCAGTATCACAGATTTTTTACAGTAGAGAAGCAGGATATATGGACAGACTGGTATCTGATCACACAATTATTCAATAACTGTAAGAAGCAGGCTTCAATAAAGAAAAGTAGAATGTATTGTGGACTCACCTTCAGGGCCAGCATTTGGAATATTTGGTTCACTGGAAAGGCTGTGGTGGATTCCTAAGCAAACCATGGTGGGTACAGATGGCAAACTTATGGTAGCACAATATCAACACTTCACTGCACCCAATTAAGGGGTATCTAAGGAAGAAAGTGACTATAAATTGAATATTACAGCTTTGGAATAGTCAAATGACCACAATAAGTATAAAAATGGTGTGAATATGAAGGATAATAATCTCCAGGCAAATCTCTGAACTGTTCAGATATTGTGTGACAACATTCATGAAAACATTGTTTGTCCTTCTTCAATGTTGGTGAATCCTTGGAAGCAGAAACAGGCATTCGGAGCACAAGACACCAGCAATGTAATTTCCAGTTTTGTTCTTCTTGTACATAAAATGGTAATTGAAGTGAAAGACTCATATGTGGTGTATGCCATAGTGAAGTATGCATTATCCAAAGTGCATCCTCATTGTCATCATTAGTGGATTGCATTTGAATGGATGCCTTTTGTTCTGAATTCAACTGATTGATGCTACTGCCAGGGGCAAACTCACCACAGAAATGAATCCAAGTGTTGAGTGCACCTTGTAGACCAGTGGTTTCTTTTTGCACAATGCAGCCACATATTGGAGCACCACAGTTGCACTGTCAAGACATGGTCATGTTACTTCATGATCACACAATCCTCAAATGTGCAGTGCCCTCCATTGTGCATTATCCAGTAGGTTAAAGTAGTCATTCAAATGTTGTTTTGGATGAAATCTATGTAATATTCTCCAAATATCATTGAGGTTCCATGGAATCCAAGCACAAAGTATGGTGTTTCAATCCCAGTCTCATAGTCATTATGTACATGGAGATAAACATTTAAAGTCAATGTCTCCTTACAAAATTTCTGTGATTTGTTCATTCTAAGCCTGTACATGTCACACCCAACCTTGGAACATACACTGAGCAACAAAACTGTCCCAATGTTTGATACATTTTGATTGTTGAGTGAACTATTGATCCTATACAATTAGACCCAAGTACCATTAGAAAGCCCTAATCAAGGGCTATCCAAACATATATACATTTATTAGGTAATTCCGGATATATCAGGAGACATGATCAAATTAATCACAGGTACTCATTGGGACAGTTTTGTTGCTGACTTCTGAAGATATAAAATCTGAATATTTTAGTGGGATATTACATATGCACTAGATCATGTGATCTATAGGAACTTCAAAATGACCAAAACAAACATAAATACCACTTCTTTATTCACATGCACCACCATGAAATCCCTCTCTGTTAATCAAATCAACCAAATCATTGCTTTCTTGGAAATGGGTCAATCCACTTGTCAAATCTCTGCTTCTACTGGCTTTAGCAAGTCTACCACACAGAGAATAGCTGAAAATCATTGTCTCAACCTACCAAAGTCCTCTGGAGGTCGTCCATCAATCATTTTTCCTACTGATATGTGACATGCTATTTGTCTCATTGGAACTGGAAAGGCTGAAAATGGTGTTCAGGTGACCCAAAATTTTCAGGAAATCAAGAACCATCCTATCGCCTCCCAGACCATCTGTCATCACCTTAGAAAAGCAGGAATGAAGGCTGTGGTGAAGGAGAAATGTCCTCCTCTCTCTAAGCGTCATAGGCAAGCAAGATTAGACTTTGCTTTGAGCCATCAGCACTGGACTCCTGAGGACTGGAAGTGAGTTATATGGTCAGATGAGACCAAAATCAATCACATTGGGTCAGATGGCAAGAGATGGGCATGGAAAAAGGCAGGAGAGGGGTTGAGTGACAGGTTGATGCAAAAGACAGTAAAGTTTGGAGGGGGATGATTGATGAAATGGGGTTGTATGACCTGGGAAGGAGTTGGAATGGCTTGCAAGATTGATGGTAAGATGGATGCCGAACTTTATGTGCAGATTTTGTAGGATGAGATTCAACAAACTCTGCAATATTATGGGTTTTTCCCAGATGACATTATCTTTCAACAAGATAATGACCTCAAGCATACTAGCAGGAGGGCCCCTTGATTAGGGCTTTCTAATGGTACCTGGGTCTAATAGGATAGGATCAATAGTTCACCAGATATTCACTCAGCAATCAAAATGTATCAAACATTGGGACGGTTTTGTTGCTCAGTGCATGTCTTCTCTGTGGCAACCTCATGGGCAGAGTTCAAAATTGACAGGGCATTGCTGATTTCCAGTCTAATTTGACTAATGTGCAGGATGTGGTTACAGACTTTCATAAGAAAAACCCCAATGCATCACATCACCTCCACATGTATGACTGATCTGTGAGTTCTGCAAATTTCAGATGATTAGTAGCCATGGGACACAGGATAGCAGCTCAAACAGCCTGATGGGAGAGTAGAGATTTGGTATGAGACAAAGAAGATGTGATAGTGAGGAGTAATTCTTCTCTATGATGTAGAACTGCTGTTGTACTTGATAGAAAGTGCAGGTGAGAAGAAAGTACTGGAACTGGTGAAGGAAGGAGGCTTGGCTCAACAAAGGCTGAAATAGGTATTGAGGCTCAGGACATGATTATGGGTGCACAATGTACAACAACACAGGTCTGCTCATAGCCTGATGATGAAGGTGCCCTCTTCCCATTTTTAGTTGATATATATATACTAAGCAACAAAACTGTCTCAATGTTTGACACATTTTGATTTCTGAGTCAATGTATCAATACTAGAACATTTAACCCCAAATACAGTTAGAAAACCCTGATCAAGGACTTTTCAAACATATATATATCGATTAGGTAATACTGAATATATCAGGCAATATGATTAGATTCATCATACTCATTGGGATAGTTTTCTTGCTGACTCTGAAATTTCAACATTCCAGTTGGATATTATATAAGCAATGAATCATGTGATCTAGAAGAATTTTATCATCATTCAAACAAATACAAACACCCCTTTTTCTACATTCACCTTCATGAAATCTCTCTTTGTTGATGAAATCAACTAAGTCATTGCTTTCTTGAAAATGGGCCAATCTACTTATCAAATCTCTGCTTCTACTGCCTTTAGCAAGTCTACCATCCAGAGAATATCTGAAAATCATTGTCCTAATCTACCAAAGTTCTCTGGAGACTGCCCTTCCATCACTTCTTCCACTGATATGTGACATGCTATTCAACTTATTGAAACTGGAAAAGCTGAAAATGCTGTCCCTGTGACTCAAACCTTTCAGAAGATCAAGAACCATCCTATCCCTGCTCAAACCATCTACCATCACCTCAAGAAAGCAGGAATAAAGGGTGCGATGAAGAAGAAATGTCCTTTTCTCTCTAAGCATCATAGGCAAGCAAGTCAGATGAGATCAAAATTAATTCAATTGGGTCAGATGGAAAGAGATGGGCATAGAAAAAGGCAGGAGAGGGGTTGAGTGACAGGTTAATGCTGAAACAGTAAGGTTTGGCAGTTGTTCATTGATCATATGGGGTTGTATGACTTGGAAAGGAGTTGTAATGGCTTTCAGGATTGATGTTAAGATGGATACTGAACTCTATGTGCAGATTTTGAAGGATGATTTTCAACAAATATTCCTCTGTTATGGATTTTCCCCACATGACATGGTCTTTTAACAAGCTAATGACCCCAAGCATCCCAGCAGAAGGGCCAAGGAGTGGTTTTTTGACCATGAATATGAGGTGATGGTATGGCCAGCTTAGTCTCAGTATCTAGAACCACCTGCTGGAATAACAGATTTTTGGGAAAGAGTGCAGGCAGAATGGGAGAAGATTGGGGTGGAGCAGTGTCAATTACTAATTGAGAGTATGCCCAGGAGGTTTTAGGAGGTCATTAAAGCCAAAGGAGGATACACTTCATACTAGTTTCTAATGCCCTTCATATCAGCAATAAAACTGTCCTAATGAGTACCTGTGATTAATTTCACCATATTTTGTGATATATCCAGTAGGACCTAATTAATGTATATATTTTTGTAATGCTCTTGATTAGGGAAACCTTTATAGGACAGAAAGATATGGAAAATAGTACAGTTTGGAGAAGATTCCTTCATTGTTTTGGAATGTGTGGGCTGGAATGATATTGGCATCCTGGAAGGGGTAGAGAGCAAGATAAATGCTGATTAGTGTGTCTCCATTTTGAAGGGTAATTTGCTTCATAGCATGGAAAACTCTGGTATTTGAGAGAAAGACATGGTCCTTCAACAGGATAATGACCTCAAGCACTCCTTTAAAAGAGCTCAGGGATGGCTTAAATCTCATGGAATCAAGCTTCTGGATTGGCCCCCAAAATCTCCAGACATTAGCCCTATTGAACATGTCTGGCAGATACTGAAACAAAAGCTCAACAACTATTCAAGACAAGCTAGGGGAGTATGGAAACCTTGGGAGAGGATTGCAGTGGAGTGGGGCATGAGTGAGGCTGAGAAGGTCAAATATTGATAGAAAGTATGCGCAGAAGGCCAGATGTAGTGATTAAGGACAAAGGAAGACATACTAAGTACTAAAAGTATAAAAATGAGATAATGCTCAAATGAGTGTTCCAATGACATGTCATTTTAAAATGGCTGTAACTCAGTGGCATAACAATAGAATCACATGATACAAGTGGGTTTAGCCAGCCCAGAGTAAGTACTACCTTTGCTTATGCAAGTATTTGGCCTTGTTTGGTTTTCTTCGTTGGAAATTAACCAATCTCTTCAAAATGCACCAACACTGGGACACTTTTTTGAGCCACTGTACATCCTTTCCAACCCTCTTTACTGGTATTCAGCTGTTAATGGTCACCATTGTGCAATACCCAATACATAAGCCTGGTGTCAAAATCTGTGCACTATGGAGGGGTAGAGATACCCAGACTACAGACATAATTAAAAATGAAAGCTAGATGTAGCTAAAGAACTAACCTCAGTTCCTGTCAAGATCCACACTCTTCTGGGGCTTCATTCAATTTAAAATGGCTGTAACTCAGTGGCATGACAATAGAATCACATGATCTAAGTGGGGTTCGGAAGCCCAGAGCGAATACTACCTTCGCTCCTGCAAGGTGTTAGCCTCTTTTGTTTTTCTTTTACAGGAAATTAACCAATCTCTTCAAAATGCACCAACATTTGGACACTTTTTTGAGCCACTGTATATTCACTCACAGGTTGGGAATGTTGATTCAGAAACTGAAACATTCTGATGAAGCACTTGTTTAAACAATCACAGTGCATAGGGCAATTTAGGTAGCATATTATTCACTGATTAAAACTAGGGTTCATGATGGGGAGTTGCATACCACCATACTTATGAAAATGACAAGGTCTGATCTACACCCAACTATGCCAATCTGGAAAAGCAGAGATTCCAACAAGGCAGACATCAAAAGGAAAAAGATTAACAAAGAATTGACAGTCATCCAGGCACTTCATTGTCTTACAATCAGCCCCTTCTTCTTTCCTATAGTCACTTGTCTCTTACATATGCATGGATAGAAGTTCCAACTGGGATGTTTATTTCTTTTTGTTGCTGACTATGATATCATGACTTACTCACCAAATCTATCACATTTCATGTGATTTTACTTGCTTTGCCAGCAACTCCTTCCTGGTTTACCCAGAACCTTTTCTATGCATATATATACCTTGCTCATCTCATCCTGTACTTTCCCAGCTCGACCTCCCCTTCACATACCTCCATACATTGGGTCTTAGCCTTACAACTTGTCCCTTATCACTAGTCTCTCACTGGGAAATCCTTGAATCTCTGAGACTTCATAGCACTCTTGAGGCTATGCTGTTCACAGTGAACCCTTGCACCTCAGTAACACTTGATCACTGAGTTCTCTGAATACCTTCAACATTCAATGTTTAGAATAGAGCAAGGAGAACACCTTATATATCTAGAAACCTATCAGCTTGCCCTGCTCTCCTTGAATTTTTGACCCTAGATCCACCTTAGGGGCTGTGCTTGTCCTCTACCCAAGGCAAGCATAACAAAAGGTCTAGCTTCTCTTATCAGTTACCATCTAGTAAGCCACCATTCCACCTAGACCACCCATCAATACTCATCAGCACTCTTGCTCCAATGACCCTTCTAACTCTGACTTGCCTCCACACACTCAGACTTCCTCTAATGATAATGTCCTATACATACATACTAAGGAGGCACTAGCTTTGAAGAGTCTGTAAAGGATCTGTTGGCCATTTTGCTCATAGCACAGTCTTTACAAGGAGTATAAGACATGGGGATTGTATGGTGGGATAAGCCAGTGAGGTTTTTGACACCAATTCTCAGGACATTGTCACTTGTGTGACCAAAGTGTTTATGCCATATTTTATATGATGATCTATGTAACATGGCTGATAAGTCATTCATTGGTGTGATCTGAGACAATCAAAACCAATCTAACTTGAGACTGAGGTGATAAAGTAGATGCCTGCATCACAAGTCTACCACATTTGTCTCAAATTTCGGATTCCATTCCTTTTATGTCACATCTGAAGCCATCCATAGTGAGTGTGGGAAGTGATTGTAGATGCTCTTTTGCTTTGGCAGTTCACCAGACCTTTTCTAGGGTGGATGGTGGTTTATTTCTGTCATATCCATGACAACTCCGGTCCTTCAAGCACTAACTCCGGTCCCACCTCCAGTGTGTTTACACCCGTTATGCATCTCCATTTCTCCGGCCCTCCATATATCCATCATGTTATGTCTTTGTTCTGTATTTAGTTAGATCTCATGCTCTGTACTTTTCCCATCCTTGTGCAGCACAGCTCCAGTGAACTGCACAACCAGTGCGCAACTCTGGTCCACAGATCCCTGACTCCATTTTGTTACTCATCCTTTATGACCTCATTACAAAACTGATGCACTCCATAGTATATATACTGTACCACCTCCACTGTGCATATCCAGTCATGATGTTGAATAGACTAGATGTTCTCTGATATCAAGCTTGATGCCAGACTCCCATTGTAACCCAACAGTAATCCTCCTCTCCTCTGAGTCACTCTGACTCATCTCCGCACCTCTGACCCTCTGCAAATACAGGACTGCAATACCAAGACTTGGGCAGTGGCACACCACACAAGATTCCACCAAGGTCCTATCAATATCTCCGGAGTTCCAAAGTTCACCTGCATGACTCTAACAATTTCCTGATTATATGATTACCTCGCCAGGTTCATACCCTATCAAAGATGAATTATCAGTGATTTCAGCATACCATGTTCCATTGCCAATTTCAGCAAAATCATCTACAAAAGAAGAGACATGATTGGAACATCCAATGTCAACAAGCCAATCATCTTCCAATCGAAAGTCTGTAATGGTGGATATGTTTTGAGTTGGGAAAGATGTGGCTAGGCCATTCTTTCCTATGTTCTTGTCTCTCAAAGTATAACAGTTACCATAAGTAGATTGCCCTTCAAGGTTTACATCATAATCCATTGGATTTCCTATGTCTAGATTGTAATGATTATTTCTCAGGCAATATTCAGGGGTATTCCAGTTCAGATGGTAATCACCATAGGCAAAAGAACTGCAGGGCTTATGACAATCTGCATACCAATGAGGTTGATCTTCCCATGTTATGTTTTCCATTTGATCCATCAAATTTCCTTAAAATAGAACTTGCTTGCTTTTCCCTTTTTTATTTCTCTTTTTATTTAGAGGTCTTTGGCTTCCTCCTTCTTGTTTTGAAAAAGGGTCACTGCCATCTGGCAGGTTGTCTCCACAATTAAGTCTGTTAGAAGGAGAGAGTACACTTTGAGACAAGAAAGGGCATACTGATTATCACCGATGGTGTTAGAGGTGCAAATGGAGCGAGTGGTGATGGGAATGCAGTGTAGTTTGCATTCCAGACTTGATTAGAGACTCCAGCCATATTCATCCTCATGTATTCATTCTATTCATCATTGAGGGTGGTGCTGAGGGGATTAGGACAGTTTTTAATGTCTTCTTCGGCTTCATATTCTTGGGCATCAAAGAATCTTTCTGAATCTTCTTCAAATTTACTTAATCCACCATTTCAATAAATCCTTCTATCATGTTGGCACCTGATTCTTTCCCTTTGACAGCAGTCTTCTTCTTCAGTTTTAATAACCAAAGTGTCTGTGTTGCTTCTTGTTATGATGTTGAGAAGTGCTGTATTTAAATTCTTTCTTTTTCTGTGTTTGAGATCCAGCTTTGGTCTGGGTATGCTTGCTGGAGTTTTGTCCCATGGTTTAAGACTGCCATTTATTTTGCTGTGGTAATTCTCTTTTGAAAGGATTCATTCTATTTGCAGATGCAGAGGATGCTTCTGCGCCAGGAATTACATGATCTTTTATAGGACATTTTGTTCCTTGCACCTTTCTAAGGTTTATTTCTGCAAGGATGGCATTGTGGATGTGATCTTGTGTTATATGTCCTATGGCAGTAGATTATTTCAGGTTTGACATAAGGTGATTAAGATGTTTTGGTGGTCAAAACATGTGATGCATGGCTCTAGCAGTTTCTGCTTGAACATCCCCTGCAAGCTCAGGCTTGTTAAAGAGTGTTCAAACATTATTCATATCTTTTGCAAATTGTTTGACATTGTTGAGATCAGTTTTCAGGCTAAATTGCATGGAAATTCCTGATACTTGATAAAGATTTTGAAGTGTGATCCATGCGTCATTGGTTTTGAAATTGATGATGTTGTTGGCATTGGCTCCTGTACCACCTATTATACAGTGTGCATCATAGGCAGAGAGTCTTCCAGTGATGTTGGTGTCAACTGACATGAGGCTGTTACTATGAACTCTATTGTCAAGCAAACACCAGTTTGCTCTTCTTGCACTAACTGTTCCACCCTGAGTGCTTGTTCCTTTCACATGTACCACAAGGTTGTAAGCCTGAAGAAAGTTCTTCATTCATTCTCTCCATTCCAGGTAATTATTGTGACCAGTTAGAACAAGAATTTGACCATGTTGTGTATCATGAGTTTGAAGCATTTTCGAATCAGTTGGAAGTTAAGCCATATTATTGCTGTTTGTGAAAATGTTGAGGTCCTGGGAATTTCACAACAAAGTGATTACTGGCAGTCATTATAACTTTTGATTTGTTCTGAGCGAACGGCTGCCCAGGCTGTTGAATCATCATATTAAAAGTTGTTCTTTTCATCATTCCTGAGGTGCATCCAATGAAAGATCAGCGAAAACACAAAATGTGGATGACTTCCTGAAATCACCCCTTTGCAACAAATCTGATTTGTTCTGAGTGAACCGCTACTTGGACCACCATATTGTCCTAATAAAAGTTGTTCCTTTCCCCATTCCTGAGG
>JBBPTO010001618.1:0-14627 GCA_038094155.1 Pulveroboletus cf. aberrans
ATTGCACCCCACTCTCCCGTTTAAACTGGAAAACTCCATATGAGTTAGTACATGGAGAAAAGCCTTCTATAGAACACCTTCATGGTTTTGGCTGCGGTGCATATGTACATATCCCAGAAGAAATTAGACAAGGAAAATTGCAACCTAAATCGCAATTAATGGTCTACCTTGGTGTACCAGCTGGTAGTACCTCTAATTTCCTTTTCATAAAGCCCAATAACTCTTTATTTACATCGGAACATGCTATTTTTGATGAAAGTCTATTTCCTAAGTGCCCTTGTGCTAAACCGCACAAACAGATAAGTCACAAAAGGAAAACACATACACATGATTCGGAAGAATCTCCTTCTGATTCATATGATGAGTCTGATGTGGTACCCGCTCCTCATCATCCTCCTCATCCACCACGAACACCCTCTCCTACTCCAGAACCAGATCCAGTCACACCCCCACAAGCACCACGCCCCTTATCACCACCACCTCCGCCCTGCAGATCCCAACATGAGCATCGAGTTCCTAAAAGACCTGGTAATGTGCTTGGGGATAAAAGACATCCAGTCCAACAATTAAAGGACTATGACGATGTCCTTAAAGATATGGAAAAGGCCTCTACATGGAAAAAGGGTGAATCCTCTACTTCCAAGGATCAACAACAGGTCCCAGGTGAATTCCCTCACTCTCCAACTCCATCTGAACAAGATGTTGAGTGCCTCACCCAGGAAGGGGGAGATGCATTGGTTTCATACCTTTGCAGTAAAGCAATTTCACCTAATTTTGCATACAATATATATCGTGAATGGACATACAAGGACATTTTAAGACTCCCACCAGATGAGCAAAAACTCTGGATTGAAGCATGCAAAGATTAGCTTCAAACATTAAAAGACTGTAATGTCTATAAAATATCAATAGACCACCTAATTGAAATATTCTAAAGAATCGATGGATATTTGACGTTAAATCTGATGGTCGGAAATGTGCCCACTTAGTTGCGAAAGGCTTTACACAAGTTGAAGGCATGGATTACGACAATATCTTTTCCCCAGTTGTATGCTTTGAGACAGTGCAGTGTATGCCCACCCTCTCAGCACTCGAAGATTGGTATATAACCAGTCTAGATGTACGCTCTGCCTATTTATATGGCAAACTGGAATAGGACCTCTATATGGAGTTTCCTGAAGGGTTCATGCCACCCGAATTAAAAGGCAAAGTCTTAAAACTCCTCTGAGCAATATATGGACTAAAACAAGCTGGCTTAGCCTGGTGGCATGCCCTTGATAAATCCATGAAGGAATTAGGCTTTACCTGGTGTAAAACTGACGCTGGGTTATTCATCTATCGCAAAGGAAATGATATCGTCCTAGTGATTATCTATGTAGACAATGCCCTCTTCTGTGGCACAAACAAAGCCTTTGTAGATAAGGTAAAAGCTGCATTTATGAAGAAAAGGGACTGTTGTGACTTAGGAGACACTCGCAAATTCCTAAAAATGAACATATGTCGAGAAGGTCAAGATATATATCTAGACCAAAAGGATTACCTCAACAAGGTGATTGAAAGATGCGGAATGGCAAATGCCTGTACCGCTCCCACACCTTTACCACAGGGATATTACCCAGTGAAGAATGAAGCCCCTATTGACCAAGGACTAAGGTCCCACTTTCAAATGGTCATTGGCTCATTATTGTATCTAATGATCGGTACACATCCGGACATATCGTATGTGGTGACACAACTCGCTCAAATGTCTGCAAACTCATCAAAAGAACATTTAGATCAAGCATTATATATATGCTGATATCTACTTGGAACCAGAGACTATGCTCTCACTTATAAAGATTCTTCAGGTAAAGGTTTAACAGCCTGCACCAACTCTGATTGCGGTCAAGACCCTATCACTAGACACTCACAGACAGGATTTTTCTTGAAACTAGCAGATGGAATATTCCTATGGAATTCACACCTTCAAAAGGAAACTGCACTGTCTTCGACAGAAGCAGAATATATTGCCTTGAGTGAATGCACTCGTCAGGTCATTTGGATCAGACAAATGATGCAAGAACTCAGCTATAACATGAAACCAACTCTGGTTTCAGGTGACAATCAAGGATCACTATTTATAGCACAAAATCCTGTGACAGAAAAACATTCCAAACATATCTCTATAAAGTATTACTTTGTGCGTGATGCACTTATGGTAAGAAAAGAGATTGAACTTTTTTATATCCCTGGAAATGACAACCCTGTGGATATGTTCACAAAGAACCTTGGACATGTCAAGTTCAAGAAATTTAGTTCACAACTTGGAATTGAATTCTACTCGCCATCTTCAGACTGAGCAGATGTCCTCCTACACTAAATGCTAACATTTCCATACTGGATATTAAGCAAGGGGGAGTGTTGATAAGTAGCGTACTCATAGTATAACTGTAGTTAATTATGTAAGTGAACATCGACAGTACATCAGACTCGTCTGAGTCTGAATTTAAATAACACTTTTTGTTCTTTAACCATAACATTCATCGTAAGGTCAACACCAACTAGGTAAGTTATCTTTGGGTAACTTCTGTTAATATGCGTCCTCGCAACAGCTGGACCCTTCCGAGGAGTGAGGAGACCTCGATACAGAGGCTGAGGTCTTCATGGATGATGCAGCAATCATTGCAGAAGTTAATCGACGCAAGGCAGTCTGGAATGGAGAGATTATCGAAGTGGATTCAGATAATGAAGATGATGAAGATGATGCACCAGTGATGGGTGCTTCCAAGTTGATTGTGCTGACCAAAAAGCTTGAAACAGGTTTCATGTCATGGGTTGGGGTAGACTTCTCATCTGAACTCCTTCATCACCTTTGAGCATTTCATGTAGAGCTCTGCTGAGAGCAGCTGAAAACTGCAAAGCAGACAACATTGGCTAGTCATGGCTTTTTGAAGGCAGCGTAGCATGTAGCATCTTTTCACACTTGCACTGCCACTTCCTAAATTGTTGCAACTCCTATCATCATGGGAACTTTGTGCTATCGTATTTTTCTTGTAGCATATTGGGCTTGAGTGGCTCTCACTGATATACGTTATGAGAAAGTTGACTGTAGACTTTGAAGCACTGCCAACAATATTGCATTGGTAGGTGTACAAAACAATCCATTTGGTCGCATTTGTGACCTGACATGCTGGATGTAACAGGAGGGTACAAGGGTACTCCTGTTGTGCAGGGCAGAGAAGAGAGAGGTGAGTCGAGGATGCTCACTGAGATGGAGACTAAAGTTCTTGTAACCAAGTTTGGGTTAGGTGAGATTGATGAGATCAACCCTTGTAGAGCTTCTTAGAAGCTTGATCTCGAGGGGAAATGAATCTCATTATTAATTACATCATGGTGCCTATTGCCTTTAAATACATCTAAGAATATGTATGTACTTGTGTGTGATGTAACTAGAGTAAGGTCTGATGTCAGAATGACATCATAGGATCAGTCATGCTGCTCCACTTATTTCAAATAGGTGGAGTTGGATCTAGGTTGATCCAACACAGTTGTTGTAGAGCTAAGAAAGCTCCAGACCAATGACATCATAGCTGGGTCATAAAGACTGCATCTAGATCATCATGTGGTCAATCCTGAAGTATAATTAAGATTACACTTTAATTAAGTTTGACTGATGCAACAGTCAAGCCTTAATGTTTGACCTAAGTCTTTAGTAACATGAATAGTGTATTACCACTATGGTCTGCCTGTATTAACAGAGCACAGGACCTAGTGTTCAATTCACAGAATTTCAACAGGATGGCCAACTGTCATTTTCAAAATGAGCAGACACCAGAAATGTCCAGTGGAACCAGAGGAAGCCCACTGCTGAAAGTTTGCATCTAGTATCTGAGTCAAGTGAGGTTTCTGAAGTCACCATTCAGGTTCCTGCCTGGCAGCTCAACTTATCTCACAACATGCAAGCCTGTAGCAACACTTATGAGGAAGAGCTTCCCAGGATTCTTGATTGTGTACTATTGCACTGTAGGAGACTGAGGCTCTCTACAGTGATATTCCTATATCCTCTGAGTATTTGTACCTCTTCTGAGCTCCTCCAAAGTCCTCCACTGCTTCTCTGAGACTCAATAGTCATGGGCTGTCTTCTTGAGTCAGAACTCCAACCTCCAGAAGACTGGACTGTTGGATATATTTCACATAGATGAATTTGGTGGCTTACATAAGCATATCTACATTGGACAATAGCTAGTTTACTATGTCCTCAGTAAGAGAGATTAACAGAGTTTTACATGGGCTTTGCTCTGAATGAGTCATTCATGAGTTGAAGTTATGTTTCCTAATTTGGATATTTCTTTATTTGATGTCTACATTTGTTCCTTTATGTTTCCTTTCTGATTTACAGTCTCAGGAATCCCCAGACTTAAAAAGTTTGTACATGGAACTTAGTTCTACAGTGAAATACCATCATCTATCATTAGTTCTAAGTTTCTGAGTTCAATTTCCTTCAATTTCTTTCAACTCCAGTCAAGTCCTGCAAGTCCTGCCAAGTCCTGTCAACTCCATAGTTGACTTCCTAGCTCTACCAAATGGAAAGAAGTCAGACTCTTATTTTTTTAGCTCCCTCAAGACATCAGTGAGCCATTCCTATTTACTCTTATCCATTTTCTTTCTCTCTTTGCAATTTCCTGGGTTGAGAACTGCACTTGCATCCTTTTTATTATCTTATGAGTTTCACTTTGGAGTTTCTAAAAGTTTTACAACTGGAACCCATCATGAGAGAGTTTCCAGATGAGCAAAGCTTGAAATTTTCATTCTGAATTCTGAAATTTTAAAGTTGTCTGCACTAACGTAGCCTGTAGCAACCAATTCTGAGATTTTAGATTTCTCTGCAGCATTTCATCAGCACTCTCATAGCCTCCAAAGGCTGATTTTAAGTAATTTCTTTATATTCTGAAAGTTTCCACACTGTTCCAGTCCTCTGCCATATCCAAAATTGCCAATTTGCCCATTGATACTAGTAGTTCCCAAGTTGCCATACAAGCCTTCAGGCATCAGATTCAACCTTGTTCCTGGCAACTATACATCATCACAGCCTTTCAAATTTCATCATAGCCCAGTCATACCTCACACTCAGTCCATTTTATCTTCTATATCACAGCAAATGCTACCTTCATCACTCTGAGGAACTTCAGATGCACCCCATTTCAGTGGAAAGGTAATAAAAGAGCTTCCAATATTTCTAGATGATGTTCATTGTGTCAGAGTTTATGATAATCTCACAGCAAAGCAAAAGATCAGAGCTATAATCAGGTATGCTGACCTTAAAGAAGCAGAGTTGTGAGAGACTGTACCTGAAGCATCAGAGAATGATTGGAAAGGATTTGTGGCAGCTGCCATTGACCTGTACCCTGAATGTCAAGGTATGCAATAATATCAGTGCACTGACCTCTTCAATTTAGCACAGGAAACATCTCAGAGATTGATGACAACTCCTGAGAAATTCAGAGTGTATCATTGAAGGTATCTTTAGATTTTATCACAACCCCTGTCAGCCAAGCATCTAGCTGAGTATGACCACAATACGCTGTTCTTACATGACTTTCCAGAGCAACTATGAGACTGGATTTTTCACAGATTGATTGTCCTTCACCAGGATATTTATTTTGATGAGTCCTATCCTATGTCACACATTGCTGATGCCAATCATTTTTTTTCAAAGGTTCTAAGCTCCAAAGGATGCTCTACCAATTCTCAACAGCCTTCAAGGTAATGATGAACAAACTCCAGCCAACTCTGATAGACATCATGCCAGCCCCTGAAGCTGTTCAGCCAACTCTCAAAGAGGTCCTACCAACTCCTGAAGATGCTCTGCTAACTCCAAAAGACATTGTGCCAACTCCTGATGAAGTTCTACCCAAGCTAGAGAAGATTCTAGTGCTAACTAAGAAAGCTCCAAAGGAGCACCTAGGTGACAGGAGTTCAGAGTTCAAATTTGAGACAGACTTGAAGGAAGAAATCCAATACTCAGAGTTGAAACAAGTTCAGTTCATCACTGTTGAGAAAACTGACAATTCTTCCCCTTGATCAAGCAAGGACCTGCAGAAGTCAAAGCTTCCAGACATACATAAAGTATCTCTCATTTCCACTTCCTCAGCTGACCTTTCACATGATGTTGAAGTTAATCAGATCTCATCTCAAATTGAAGTAGGTGTATTTGCATTCCAGACTCAAGTTTTCACATTTCAAACTGGAGTTTCCATGCTCTGGACTCAGTTTCTTGCATCTTCAACCTTCTCTTATCTCATTGGTTTAATGCTGCTAAGCTGATACTTCATCCCTTAGATATTTCAGATTTTTCTTGCACATGTTCTTCTGTTTTCAATTGTTGAGATCTTAGTTCCTGCACTCTGGATCCAATTTCCTCTATTTAAAACCATTCTTGTTATACTCAAGTTATTTTGTCCAAGCTGAGCCCCACATTTTGAAGCTCCACAGACTATATTCCAACATTTTAGCCTCTTCTTTAGTTATGTACATATCATTTCTTCCAATGCTCTGAACTCATGTTTTCACACTCCAGACCAGGTTTTCATGATGCCTGACCTTCTCCCTTTCTCTTCAGATATTTGATCTGTGCCAGTTGTTAGCTCTCTGTACCACTCTGAGTTATGTTAAGTGATCACTTTGCTTACCCTGAATTTTGTCTTTCCTTTCACAGCCCTGGATACTCATTCCCACCTCTGATATCCAGGGAACAGTTCTCTGAAGCTGATGGCCTGACCTCTGCTTCATTTTTTCTGCACTCCAACTTTTTCTTATCATGCTTTGAAATCTTCTTTCAAAGTTGAGATATTCATTCTACAGAATCAAGAACAAGCCAGAAGAAGTAAAGGATGAAGAACAAAGCAAAGGAGACCAGGTAGGAGTAGAGGTCAATGAGCCTGATGATAAAGATCCATCTTCCAACCATTCTGACCCTTGATTCTGGACCCCCACTAAACACAACAAACACTTCCCCTTATGATAGTTTTCCTGTTATCTGTTTTACCCTGGTTTTCATCTGGTGCTCTCAGTTCTACCCCAGTATTCATCCAGAGACATGCTTACTCATTCAAACCAGAAAATGACAGACAAAGGCTTAAAGTACAATAGAATTCCTTTGATTTTAAAAAAATAACAAAGTCAAGTATGATAGTTCTCATGTCTGAAGCTCCAGACCATTTTCCCATACTCTAAACATATTTATATTGCCTTGAAGTTCTTTCCCTTAAGCTGTATCTTGCCCTCTATGATATAGTATTTCCTTTCTATGTGTGTCAAAATACCACACCTGTTTATTTGATTTTGATGTATTATGATCTCAGACAGGAGAAGAGGAGAAAAGTAGAGATGAAGATAGTCAGGAGTTGCTGCAGGAGTCAGGAGTTGTCATTGGAGTTGTCATTGGAGTCAGGAGTTGTCACAGAGTTAGGAGTTGCCACAGGAGTTAGAAGTTGCCACAGAAGTTAGGAGTTGCCACAGAAGTTAGGAGTTGCCATAGGAGTTGCCATAGGAGTTGCAAGAAGCTTCAAGTTTCCTTTCCATTTTATTTTCTTGGTCCAGGTTTGTAGCAAATTTCCTGGAAGGACTTCCACAATCATTTTCCTTCTGTTACAGGTTTACTTCACACTTACCTTCCCTTTAAGCACAGTTTCCACTCACAGACCTTGAATGGGAGTTGCTTGGAGCTACCAGAATTCTTGCACCTTAGACAGGACCTTTAGTCTCAGACCTCAAGCAGGATAGTACAGAAGGTGTTGGACCTCACACAGGAGTTTACTGTCAGATCTGAGTTGATGTGTTGTGCATTGAGGAGGGTTCTGATTCACTCCAAGAGTATCCACATCCATTCTGCCATTCTCTGCAGCATTCTTCACATCCTCTGATATACTTTATGCATCCTTCATCACTCAATCCTGAAGCCAACCCAATGCCTTGTTCTGAAGCATAACCATTCATTTCTGCTAGTTGATGCTGATGAGGACATCAGAGCTAAGTCCTCTGTGATTGTAGAAGACTGAAGCTCCCTACAGTGATATTCCTACATCCTCTGAGTATTTGTACCTCCTCAGAGCTCCTCCAAAGTCCTCTACCGCTTCTTCAAGACTCAATAGTCACAGGCCATCTTCTCAAGTGAGAACTCCGACCTCTGGAGGACCAGACCTTTGTTCCTGCACTCCAAACAAGTCATCTGTGAGTTGGTTGTGTTTTCCAATTAGGATTTTCAGTGTCTACATTCATTCCTTCATGTTTCCTTTTGATTCACAGTCTTGGAAATATCCAGACTTAAAAGTTTGTACATCGAACTTAGTTCTACAGTCAATTACCACCATCTACCATTAGTCCTAAGTCTTCAAGTTCAATTTTCTTCAAATTCAGTCAATTCCTGCAAGTTCAGTCAAGTCCTGTCAACTTCATAGTTGATTTCCTAGCTCTACTGAATGGGAAGGAGTCGAACTCTTATTTTTCAGGTCTCTCAGGACATCAGTGAGTTATTTCTATTCACCCTCACCCATTTTCTTTCTCTCTTTGCAATCCTCTGAGTCAAGAACTACACTCATGCCCTTTTTATTAGCTTAGGAGTTCCACTTTGGAGTTTCTAGGAGTTTTACAGCACACTGACTTCACTTTTGAACTGACAGAACTGGCAAGACAAGCCCACTGAGACTCATTGCTCATTCATGTTTAACAGCTCATTTCATATCAATGTTAGTCATGCCATATTTGGTGAGGTTTGTTGAGATCAATATTAGAACCCACTGTCTATGCTACAAGAAAATCAAATGATCAACACTACCATCCATGATAATTAGATCCTCCAGGATTGTTCCAGTGAGAAATCATGATCTGAATTATCCCAACATGGTTTTGTTGATTATGATGTCTCTCTCTACATCCCACTAAAGCTCTTCTAAAAGTAAGCACACCCAGTGCCACCCATGATTCTGCACAGCAATATCCAGCCCCAAAGTGTGTTGAAGGAAAATGCATTGAGTTACTTGCTCACCCAGCCTTCTGGATGGATGAACCAGATCACAAACCAGTTTCTTGGTTGAACAGCTGATCAGGTTTGGGAAAGTCAGTGGCATCACAGACCATAGAATAATGATATGTGAGCATGAAATGACCTGCCACTTTCTTTTCATGAAGGGGTTTTGATCACTGAAGAACACAACATGTTGTAAAACTCCTAGGAACTCCAAAGTGGAACTCCTAAGCTAGTGAAAAGGGTGTGAGTGTAGTTCTTGACCCAGGGGGTTGCAAAGAGAGAAAGAAAAAGGGTGAGGGCGAATAGAAATGGCTCACTGATGTCCTGAGAGAGCTGGAAAATAAGAGTCTGAATCCTCCCCATTCAGTAGGGCTAAGGAATCAACTATGGAGTTGACAGGACTTGACAGGAGTTGCAGAACTTGACAGGACTTGAATGAAAATGAAGGAAACTGGGCTTGGAGACTTAGAACTGATGGTAGATGGTGGTAATTAAATTTTAGAACTAAGTTTTATGTACAAACCTTTTAAATCTGGGCATTCCCAAGACTGTGAATCAAAATAAAAGGTGAAGAAACAAATGTAGACACTAAATAAGGTAATATCCCAATGAGAAAACACAACTCCGACTCATGGATGACTTGTCCAAAGCACAGGAACTAAAGTCCAGTCCTCTGGAGGTTGGAGTTCTGACTCGAGAAGACAGCCTCTGACTATTGAGTCTCAGAGGAGCAGTGGAGGACTTTGAAGGAGCTCAGAGGACATACAAATACTCAGAGAAAGTAGAAATGTCACTGTAGGGAGCTTGAGTCTCCTACAACGTTGTCCAGACATTGACCAGCCAATTACTTACCTTCCTGCCCTCTATTCATCCTGCCATCATCTCAGCTCTAGAGACCAATTATATGGTATCTATGAAGGTCCTTCAAGAGCAGATAGAGAAGTTGCTGCTGAAACCTCTATCTGCAGCAATGAAAACTCCACCTTCATCACTTTGAATCATTATTGATGCTCTTGATGAGTGCAACAATCAGAACCTGGTGTTGGAACTCATCTCACTTCTCTCCAGCAAGGCCTCAATTCTACCACAATTGTTGATAATTAGGAGAGTAGAGCAGTGGTTCCAGTCACATTCTCACCAATCCAACATGACTGTTGTTACACTTTCATTCTAAATCCATGCTTTCAGTGCAGAGAATGACATTCATGTGTTCTTATATCATGAGCTGGATGATATATATAATTGGCATCTCCAAGTCATGAAAGACATACCTCATCTGTGGTCATTACCAGACATGTTTGAATGCATCATTGGTGAGGCTGGTGGATTGTTCATCTTTGCTTGACTGTCATCAGGTTCATGGGAGTGATGACCTACAATCCAATCTTACATCTACAAGTCATTCTTGAAGGTAAGGCTTCCAGGCCCACAGGCTCTGTATATGTACATATGCTAATCTCAATGGGCTGTACCACAATGCAATTTTCACATTTTCAGATCTGGAGGTGGCTTGTCTTGTGCTTGGCCTTATATATTGTATGACCATCCCCATGTCTGTGTCAGGTCTACACCCACTACTATGGTGACCTGATGTGGATGTCAGGCCCATTGTTCCTGTGCTCAGCCCTTTTCTTCTTACATCAGATAATGGAAAGCAGCCGATTCAGTTCTACCACTCATCCTTTTGTGATTTCTTGACCAATCTACAACAATCAAAAAGGTACATGATCAATTCAAATGTTTTTCATTGATACATGGTTTAGATTTGCCTCAAAACCATGTTGAGCTCCTGTTGACAAGACATGTGTGAAATATGGAATCTGGTCATTGTGAACAGTGAGGTTCTGGATCTTGCACAACATCTACATGCAGCTTCCAATGAGGCATTTTCATATGCTTCTCAGTTTTGGCATGGTCATCTTGCTTAGCCTCTGAACAATGGGGTTGCCAATAAAGCCTTGCTATGTGCATTGCAAAAGTTCTGTGCCACAGTGCTGCTATGTTGAATAGAAGTGCTTAGCATCTTTGACAAGCTCAAGAGTGTCATGGTGATGCTCCATGAAGGGGCTGGCACAAGGTTTGCTCATTCATTCATTCATTTGTTTGGCTTGTGGCTAGAGGCTCCAGAGAATATGATGATGCTACTGCAACAGGTTGATCATATGGTGATACTATACATGGAATCCGTTTCTCAATGTGCATTACATGTATACCTCATGGGACTCTTCTTCACTCTGAAGGATTAAGCCATCTATGCAACATTCAAAGACCAATTGTTCAGGACCCTGATCATACAACCATTTGTCACTGAGCAGAATTCATTCACAGTTTGAAAAGTAATCAATGTGCATGATGTCATATACTTTGTTATCTTCTTTCCCCATGGAAACATAGTTACTTCCACTTGTGTGAAGCAAGCCACCCAAGTCTGGAATGCAATCACTGGTGGGAATGTCAAAAGTTTGAATCCTTCTTCAACTTCCCTCCTCATTTATTTCTCTTCATCTGGTGCCTTCTTGATGACCACATTCGAAGGCGATACCCTGTTAAGACCAGATCTCCTGTATTCAAACTCCAGTTGGAGATTGAAGGTCAAAGGGAAGGAAATGGTCAGAGATGGCCAGAGGTCCGGAGGGGTGAAGGCTTGATGCATGACTTGTGTGTTGAATCTCTGCACTGTCATGGCCTTCTTGGTCAGAGATGCATTGGAGGATCCAGAGTGAGATGGAAAGAGAGAGTCTAAGGTGATATTCAGACTGGAGCTATATACATACAGAGTCAGAGTATATATACAGAGGAAAATTGGAGGCTACATAAATAAGTAAGTTGGAGGTTGGAGAGATCATATGCCAGAGCTGTGCTACACAGCATCAAAGGAATCAGAGGGGTGAAGCTACACTAAATACTGTCAGAATGTGTACACCTATGGAGGGGCAAGAAGGCCCAGACTACAGACATAAGTGACAAGAGTAGTAAAATGTAGCTAAAAACTCACCCCAGTTGTGCACTCTGGTGGCAGGACAACTGAGGGAGTGAGATGAGAAGAATGGACTAAAATAGTGACGGAGATTGAGCATATGAACTCCGATGTAACTCCGACATGATGTCCGAAATAGGAAATATAAGGTCCGAAAGAAAAAGAGGACCTTACTGAGTGAAAAGACCACCTCCAAGATGCTCCAGAGCAGAGATGGTGGTATTGGTGCACTTCAACCTTGGAGTTGTGATGATGAGCCTCAGAGGAGGCCGGAGGTCGGAGGAGGTATATTTTGACAAATACAGAACAAGGAAAGTATGTAAGAGGATCTGAGGTGTGTTCAGAGGGATGGAGTTCCAGAGTTGGTGAGAACTCACCAGAGGGATGTGCAAAGTTGGTCCAGAGGTTGGAGTTGTCTTGGTTACATGGGATATGACATACCCCAAGATCAGGTGAAACTATTCAGCACAGGAACATTGCCATACTGAACAGATCAAGTGTATGGAGTTTTTGAAGGACAGTTTCACACTGGCATCTGGTTTGTGTGATCATGTAATGCAGGTCTGGTCACCTCATTGGTGTTTTCTAATAATTCCCTGTGATTGTTCTCAAGAGCAGAAGACAATCTAATCCTTGTTTGAGAATGTGGAGTGGGAAGGTGATTTGTGGCATGATGGTACACAAGAAGGCAGTTCACTGCCTTGGTGTATTAAAGAGAATTGGATTGGAATTGAAGGACAGAATGATCACAATATGGAATGTCAACTCTGGAAAGTGCTGAAATGTTTTCCTGTCAGGATGCTAAACTCCTCTGGGGCTTCATCTGATGGAGGTCCGAGGTGGATCAGTCAACTCCAGGGCGAAAGGACGCAGGAAGGGCTGGAGGTCCAACGGAGATGGAATGGAATGAGATACAGAGGTGACAAAGGCAGAACGGGGCAGAGATGAGGGGTTATGGGGGTGAGAACTTGGCGCAGGACTTATGTGTCGCGCCCTTGCCTACTGTCGGGTCCTTGTTTCAGAGATGGGAAGACAAGTGAAGAGGATAAGAGGAGGAAGGAAACTTCGTCGGAATTGGATGGAGTTCAGAGGAGAGAGAACATCAAGAGTGACTTCAATAAAGAGGTCAAGCAACATCAATATTTGAACTGAGGAATACATGAGGAAACTACGGAGTTATATACTACAGTGTCAGATCAGAGTCCAGAACAGAGAATGGAGGAACCATATGTAAAGGTACAACAATGATCGGAGATCATAGGGTACCGAGGGGCGATGTACATAGGATATACAAATGAAATGTAGCACAGGAGTAATCATAGGAAATGGAGCATAGGTCAGAGGAATGGAGCGAGCATAAGAGGAAATGAGATCTGAACCAATCATAATTGGTCCAACAGAGGAAGGGGTTCCGGTATCGGATGTCCAATGGATGATGAGGCGGAGTCCTATCAGAGGAGACTGGAGATAAGGGAGTTGGTGTCAGAGGTGACATAGGGGGTATTGGAGGGATGATCGGAGGTGTGATGATAGGGTTGGGATGGGATATGACAGTGCCCCCCAATTAGGGCCGAGCCCTCAAGGCCCAAAGATCAAAGCATAGGGTCCACTAGTCCAGTAGACAATGGACTTGTTGATCTGGTGCAATCTCGGGAGTGCCCAGCAGAGTTTGAACCTTGTGGCACTGTGTATAAGGTGCATTCAGAGAACAACTTGCCTTTCATCCATGACCATCATGATGTCCAGCAGCCATGAAAGTACCCCATCTGATGACGAGGTCAAGAAGCTGCAGGAGCAGCTCAATGCAGCACAGTGGAGGCGCAAGCAAGAGTGGGCAGCACGTCAGAGGCATGAGGCTGAGGAACGCGAGTGGAGGGAGCGTGAGAAGTGTGAGGAGAAGGAGCAGAAGGAGTGTGCAGAGGCGGAGGAGAAGGAGTGGAGGCAGCGCAAGGAGCACAAATGGAGAACGGCAGAGGAATGCCACAAAATGGAAGTGTCGCTCACTGAGGCAAGGGAGCAGAGGGCGAGAGATGCAGAAAAGGGGAAGGACTGGGCAACCAGGGATCAGGTGCATGGTACATCCAGAGTGTCAACGGAGCTGACGGAGGGTCAGGAGGACCCCATCGAGCTCGAGTTGGACACGGAGAAGCAAACCAGCAGGAAAAGGAAGCAGAGGGAGTGTGAGAGTGAGGGATGTGACCGGTGCTGGAGGCAGGGGAGTGTGTGTGTGCCACCATCAGGCATGAAGGGGATGGCGTGCATGGGGTGTGCAAGGGTGCACATCACGTGCACCAGGCTGGAGGAAGTGGCAGAGGAGCCGGAATCGCCAAAGGGTGGAGAGAAGAAGAAGTGGGCTAGGCCCGTGGTCAAGATCACGGCAGGGCCATCAAGGTCGAGCAGAGGGATGGATGGAGTGGACAGAACACTCTCAGGAGTGCTTTGGAAGCTCATAGGTCACCTTGGAGTAATCAGGGAGGCGGTGACCAGGGTGTGGAGGGAGCTCCACGCAATGAGGAAGGAGCGAGAGGAGGGTGGAAAGCGCACCAAAGAGGAGGTGCAGACAGAAGTGAGGGAGACGGGGAAGAAGAGGGTAGGGACGGAGGAGGAAGATGTGGAGGGGGAAGATGAGGATGGAGGGGATGAGGT
>JBBPTO010001619.1:0-14621 GCA_038094155.1 Pulveroboletus cf. aberrans
GGCATGGTGAGAAAGTAGAGAAGAGGGAGAAGAGGTGATTGGAAAAGTGGGGAGAAGAAGGAGGAAGTGATGGAAAAGTGAGGAGAAGGGAGGGAAGATGATGGAAAAGTGGATGATGGAGAAGTGGAGGAGAGGAGGAGAAAGTGGTAGGAAAGTAAGAGGAGGAAGGGAATGATCACCCTTATCCTCCCTTTCCCATCAATTCCTCTTTCTTTCTTCTCCATTGCCCCCTTCCTTTTCCATCACCCCCCCTTTTCCCTTTCTTTCTCCTTCATTACCCCCTTCCCCCTTCCCCCCTCTTTCCATCTCCCTTCCCCCCCTCTCCCTCTCCCCCTTTCTCTCCCCCTCTCCCCCTCTCTCTCCCTATATTGTCATATTCTTGCTAATCATTAACTGTTTCATTTATTCCTAGATAGCTTGCTTGAAGCTATGAGTAAGCTTTATTGTTTATCTTTGATTATGTTTACTAACCAGTCATTGATCTGGGACTATATTCTTTGTAGTTACATTTTTGTATTTCATTGAAATATATGTATATTCTATTTTGTGTGCTTGAACTGTTTGAAATTTTCTAATAATGCAAGCTAGCTTGTGATTTGTTGGGATGGGCTGAAATGGTCTGGAGATGTCTGGGACAGACTGGAGAGAATCTGAAACAGACTGGTACATAGCTAGCCATTTAGGTACCTTGCTAGAAGAGCTGGAGAAGCTGTCAAGATCTTCCAGTCTGGCCCATGCTGGACAGTGCTGGACAGCTAAGGGTTGGTTTGCTAATAAGTCTGCCCAAGATGTTTCTGCCACTTTGAGGCTGGTCTCACCCAAAATGTTGTAGCTTGTCTTATCTGAATTCCTCAGCTATGAACAAATGTCTAATATGTCCATTAACCTGCAGGCTGGAACAGAGCTAGATCTCAGCCATTGTCCAATGCAATGAGCTCATATTCATCTGAACTAATCTGTGACAGAGATACATCAGCAGGTACATGAGTAGGTCTTAATCATATGGACAATGTATACAATGAGCCTCAGCCATTGCCCAATGCAACAAGCTGAGGAAAGAAAAAAGAAAGAAAAAGTCTGCACACTGGCAGGGAAGCTACAAGGTGCTGATGTAAGTGTTGTAAAGATTACACTGATGGGTGTGGGATCAGGATGCACTGTGTCATATCCTGTGTAATCAAAACAACGTTGACCTCTGAAACAACTCTGTTCATCCCTTCAGTAACTCCTCACCAACTACAGAACTCCTTTCCTCTGAACACACCTCAGATACCCTTACATATTCTCTTTGTTCTCTATTTAGTTTAGCTTCACCCCTCTGACCCCTCTGATGCTGTGTAGCACAGCTCTGGCATTCAGATATCTGACCTCTGACTTACTGCATCTACATAGCCTCTGATTTCCTCTGACTATATATGCTCTGATTCTGTATGTAGATACTTCAGCCTGAATATCATCATAGACTACTTCTCTCATCTCACTCTGGATTTCTCCAATGTGTCTCCAACCAAGAAGGCCATGACAGTGCATGGGCATGACACACAAGTCCTGTGCCAAGCCTTCATCCCTCCAGATGTGATCCTCTGGACCTCTGGCCATCTCTGGCCATTCCTTCCCTTTGACCTCTGATCTTCGACTGGAGTTTGAGTGGAGGAGATCTGGTCTTAACAACTGTTGGCAATGCTGCCTACAATGTCCAACACATGACTGGCAGAGGATTCTATGTAATTTCTGGCTAGCTTCCATTGTGAGACACAGATCAGGTTTTCTATATTCACAGCCAATGGTAAATGAGTCCTGATAGAGCTGATGCATTTGCCCTTGTAAGAAACTGATATAATAATACAACAAACTTGATTCATGTTTTGGTCAAAATCCTGAGCTAAACCATTCCATAGACTTGAATACAGATCAATCCTTAATTCTGTCTGATTTTTCATTGTGCAGGTAAGATTGCATTGATAAATAGAAGCCCAAGCATTACAGACCACCTGCTAAAGGAGTTTTCTACCCTTTAATATGTTTGGAGACTCTACCTCTGGTAAATGAATATGAGATCTATAAGCATAACATAAAAGATGTGACTTTTTTTTAGATATTTGATGATATTTTTTTCCAATTGGAAGTGAAATATCAAAATGCCAACATTCTCTTCATTAGGAAAGAAATGAACATGGCAAATGGGAAGATAGAATGAAATAGAAATGCAATGCAAGCCATTATCTTGAAGATATAGAACAATGTTATGATGAGCCCTGACATTTTGAGAACCATCACCAGGAATAATGGCAGCTATTTCATCTACAGTGGGCAGATTGCAATGTCTTGCATCAGTTCCCTGCTGTAAAATGTACTCTCAGGCAAACATCTCTACATTTCTAAGATGGCTTGGCCTAAAAGGTATGTTTATTTATCAAAGAAAGTTGTAGTGAACAGCTACTGCCTCTCATTATTTCATAGGCTTGTGTGTAGAGTGAAGCACAGGAGTTAATATCTCTGAGAGTAGTATGGAGATCGAGCAAGATGGCATCATTTAACTGAGAGTTGTGCCAACCATACATATCAGTAGCCTCCTGAGGATCATAGATGTAGAGCTGATCATAGAAAGGCTGAAGACTGTCTGGTAGAACAAGTGAACATATGAGATAATGAAGTGAGCCAGGAATCCAAAAGAATGCTGGATCAGAGCCTTGAATTGCTTGATTATCAACATCAGCACCAAAAGAAGTAAATGCCAATGCATTGTTGTATTGACAAATTTTCTCTTTAAACTATAAGCGATTGTGAGGATCACCAAAAAGCTGTTTAAGAACACGAGGCCACTGTTTCAATCTAGAAAGATTTAATTTTTCTTGCAAATCAACAGAAACTAAAACAAGAATTAAGAACAGAAGACTTAGAAAAAATTTCTGAGATGAAATGAAGAGCATGACAGTTTGGACACTGAATATTCATAAAACCAAGAGAGTAAATCTGAATTGGCTCTTGATATAGTCTATTACCAGGTAAAATATAAATAGCAGGAGGAGGAGGTGGTGGTGGTGGTGGTAGTGATGGAAGAGGTAGAAGAAGAGGTTGTTGTAGGAGACTGTACTCTTCTATAATGCAATCCATCCTTTTCTCCAATTTCTGAGCTCTTACTTACATAGATTGATAAAGTCATTCCTGAAGCATTCCCTCAAGATCTGAGCATTGTCCATCCTGTCCCTATTGTACAACTGTCTGATATTTATAGAATTCATGTCTGGTGAGTGCCTGGTTTCTTTTCTTTTCATACATAGAATCTTGGAGAGTGGGCAGGAGTTCACTAGACCTGACCCCATCACTGCCTTCAGTCATGTGATATGTTTAGTTGTATCTTGTCATCATTTTCTGATCATGTATCTAACTTTACCTATGTTCTCTGATATGTAATAAGTCTTGAGTATTTCCAAACCATAAACATTGTGACTTTGGTCCATATCAAATCCTATCTCTTTTGGTCATCTTCGAAAGTCTCAAAGTCATGTTTCATATCATTTCCACTGCCATTCAAGTCAGTCCCACAAGTATTAACCATTTTCATGATCAGACTTTAGCCTTACCATCACAGGAAGTCCAGACTCTGATTTTTCAGCTCTACAGCTCAGTGGTGCTCTTTTCTTTTCCTCTCAGACATTGTTCTAGATCCTTGGGCCCCTTTTGAATTGAGTTTTCTGCTTGCACCTGACACTAACTGCTTAGAAAACCAACTCTGATCTTTCTAGCACCTTTACAACTGGAGCCCACCATGAGAAATTCTAGAGAGTTGTTGAGGAGGCACCTGAGGCCCAACCCCTGATGAGAAGAGCTTGAAATTTTGCTTTTTCAGTTTCATGATCTTGAACTCTCTGAGGAATCATTTTTCACTCCCATAACCTATGATTTAGGAACACCTGCACTGATCACCCAACATATTGGTTATCATCTCTTCAACCAATTGAAATCTTCCATTTCTCTCAATTCATCTTTTACTGGATCACACCATGTACCCCATCACACTGCCATAGCCCATGACTCTAGAAATACTAACACCATTTCTATCTCCATAACTTCAAGCCCAGTTAGAAACATATCAGATGCCCTTTTTGATCTTGCAGATAACATAGATCCCTTGACTGCCTCTGGAACCTTGCCTGACAGTTTCCAAGAGCACAGCTCAGTGTCAAAAACCATTACAACTCCCCACCATTTTCTGGAAATTTTTTACATCAACTCTGAACTGATCTCAATAACAAGCAACATTTTATATTTTGCCTCCCCTCTCTCTGCTAACACCTTTGCCACCCTCTGACTCACCACTCTTAGAATCTGAATCTTGTTCCACAACACTGAATCTGTCCTACTTGCTAGAAACATCTGCCACAAAATCCCTCAACATTTCATTGACAAACCTAACTAGTCCTTTTGCTATTTCTATCCATGTATCTGTGCCATCATCTTTGACTGCATCCACTACATCTTTCTCTTCTTCCTTGTTATTATTTTCTTCCATGGCTATTTCTCATTGTACCTCCAGGCAATATCCTTCTATCTCTGGCCCATCTATACTTCTACATCACAATCTGCTTCTGCATTTCACATCTAGCCTGAACCTGCCAATCAATTCCCAACTTCCAATGGCCAACCTGATACAGATCCCCCTTAGGGAAATCCAAAATGCTCCAAAGTTTGATGGAGTACTCATGCATCTCCCATGCTTTCTTGATGAAGTTGACATTTTAGGAAGTGCTGCCAGACTTACCATAGTGGAAAAGATCAAGCATGCAATCTGATATGTGGATCTTAATGAGGTCAAGCTCTGGGAGCCTTTGGATGCTGCTCAAATCAAGATTGGCAAATATTTGTTGACACTGTGAAAGATTTGTATCCTGGATAGGAAGGTAATTCCTGCTACTGTTGTGCTGATCTTCAATATCTCATCCAGAATTTCTGGTATAAGGCAATGCAAAGCCAAGAAGACCTTGGCAAGTATAGACAGAATTTTTGCAAGATAGCCACTCATCTCATCACCAAACATAAGTTGTTGAATATCAACTGGTACACGCACTCTCTTTCCAGGTTTCTTCTGGAAGTGAAGGAGAAGCTCTTGATCTGTATCATCATTACCAAGCCAGATCTTCATTCTGATGACCTATATCTGATGACTGATGTAGTTACTGCTGCCAAATTCTTGTTGACAGGTTCTGCATTTCACTCTACCCTCCCCAGGTTCATCAATCCAGAACTCACTCCAATTGTTCCCACCTCTGGTCAACCAGAATCCTCGACTTCCCAAGCTTACATGCATGTCCCTGCTCAGGTGGACATTAAGGCTGAGTATACCTTCACTGCTTCCATTAACACAACCAGACTCTGCAACCTGTCTTGTGAATTCTGTACAAGCTTAGAGTGCCTTACCTGCAACTGTGAGGAAATCCTGGAGTTTCTTTGAGTCAGCAGGTGCACTTGAGGACAAGACAGGTGTCTATACATGCTGGACAGTTTCCATATCTCAGGAATCTCCAGCTGTGTAGGTATCAAGGGGTGCATCAAGCACCTGGAAGCTGAATGGGCCTCCTACCTGACTCCTGCCATCAACACTGCCTGTGCTGCTAAACAAACATCTGGATGAGATATTCCACCATACCTCACCACCAGAATTTATTCAGAAGCATACCATGAGAAACATATTGATGCTATTCTTGAAATAGATCACTCTACATTTTTGTCCACAATAGACACCCATGACAAGGAAGTAAATGATTTCATCAAAGTTGCTGACCCAGAGTTTCAGCTGTGCATTGCCCAGGCATGGGACACCTTCTAAGTGGACAGAGTGAAAGACAGGAAGTCAGAAAAGCACATCCATTTCAATGGTATTGCTGTTGCTTTCTGAAGTGCATTAAAGGAGCCCAATCCATAAGCTGCAAGTGTGTTAGAGGAGATAGAAACTCCTGAGATACAGCAGTCATGAAGGCCATTTTGATCTGTTGCTTGAGTGCCCTCCAATTACCTCATGAGTGTGACCACTAATGATTTCCCCCATGGTGAACAGAACATCACCCTTCAAGACTCGGACTCTGGAAAGGAGTATTGACTCCCAATAAATCCATGGTCAGAAGGATGTCCCCAGTGTCATAAGAAACTGTCTTGTTGAGATTCTGTGAATCAAACACTAGGTCCTGTGCTCTGTTAATACAGGCAGACCATAGTGAAGCTGCACTATTCATGTTACTAAAGAAATAGATTGAGACATTAGGCTTGACTCACTGATGAATCAAAGTAATCTTGTTACACTTCTCATATGATCGACCACATGATGATCTAGATGCAGTCTTTATGACTTAGCTATGATGTCATTGGTTTGGAGCTTTTCTTGCCTCATAACTGCTGTATTGGGTTGACTCAGACTCAACCCCACTTATTTTAAATATGTGGAGCAGCATGACAGATTCTCTGATGTCATTCTGACATCATTGACCTTATTTTAGAAACATCACATACAAACACATACAGGTTCCTGAATGTATTTAAAGGCAATAAGCACCATGACATAATAATTTATATCTCCTTGAGATCAAGCTTCTAAGAAGCTCATGAGGGTTGAGCTCATCAAATATACATAGACTAACCCAAGCTTGGTCACAAGAACTTTAGTCTCTGTCTTGGTAAGTATCCTCAGCTCACCTCTCTCTTTTCTGCTTTGCTTGGGTTTCAACTCAGTGGGGTCAACTTGATGAGTGGTACTTTCTGCCAGTCATGATCCTGATCATTCTGCATACTTCCTGGATGCTCTGCAACACCCCCATCTTGCCAGCAATGCAACAGGAAGTGATTCAAATCATTAAAGACTGGATTATATCTGAAATCTATGAGCCATCAATCACTGCCCATTGTTTCTGATGGTTCTGTGTTCTCAAGCAGGACAAGAAAAGTCTTTGCCTCATTCATGATCTCCATCCACTCAACATGATCACTATCTGGGACACATCCCTTCCTCCCTTTATCAAATAGTTGGTGGAATTATTTGCCAGACATGCAGTGTATGTGATCATGGATCTGTTCACCAGGTATGACCAACAGCCTCTTCATGTTAAGTTTTGGAACATGACCACATTTCTCACTCCACTTGAACCTCATTGACTGACCATGCTTTCTATGGCATATACTAACTGGATGCAGATGTATCAAGCTGACATGGCATTTATTCTACAAGACAAGATTCTGCATCACACAATGCCATTTATTGATGATCTCCCAGTGAAATCAACCAAGACATGGTATCTCAACTGAGACAGCTCCTACAATATCATCCTGGAGAATCCAGGAATCTGCAAGTTTATGAGGAAGCATTTCATCATTGTCAACCATATTCTGACCCACTTAGAAGTTGTCAGTGCCACTGTCTCCACCAAAAAGTTTGTGCTTGCTGCCCTGGATGCTATAATAGCCAGGCACAAGTGGACCTTTGAAGGCCAGACCTCCCATAAATCAAAAATCAAAAAGATTCAGGACTGGCCAGAGTGTAAGGCCATCTTCCAAGTACAGAGATTTCTTGCTATCTGTGGTGTCCTTTGAATTTTCATATGGAACTATGCAGCCATCTCACAGCCTCTGGTGGATTTGATGAGAAAAGGAGTTCCATCCATTTAGAGCAAGCCTCAGTGGGCAGCCTTCATTTGTTTCAAGAATGAGATATTAAAGTTTCCTGTGCTTTGTCCACTAGATTACAAGTCCAGATAAGAGATGATTTTAGCAGTGAACATGTCTCAGACTGCAGTCAGTTTCATTCTGTTTCAGGTCAGAGAGAAGATGAGATGGTATTTGTTATGCTTGCCTCAGGTAGAGAATTACATAACTCTGTTCCTCTGAATCTTTCTTAGATTTCCTTACATATATTCTTTGTTCTCTACTTAGTTTAGTCTTACCTCTCTGACCCCTCTTATGCTGTGTAGCACAGCTCCAGCTTGTTTCTGACCTCCTACATAGCTTCAGCATATACCTATCTGACTTCTGTTACTTTAGTCATCTACCTCCCCATTACCAATCTGCAATTCTCCTCCATATATATAAAGTCTGTATCTGTATGTAGATACCTTAGGCTGAATATCAACTTAGACAGTCCTCTGTTTATCTCCAGAGTTTCTCCAATGCATCTCTGACCAATGAAGGCCATGACAGTGTGAAGACATGACATATAAGTCTTGTGTCTAGCCTTTACCCCTCCAGATGCAATCCTTCAGATCTTCAGCATCTTTTTCCTTTGACCACCAATCTCTGACCAGATTTGAGTGAAGGATGACCTGGTCTTAACAGAGAGGTGGATGTGATATGCTGGCTGGCACTGTCATATCCTGTGTAATCAAGACAACTCCAACCTCAGACTAACTCTGCTCATCCCTCCAGTGACTCCTCACCAACTCTGGAACTCCATCCCTTCAGACACATCTCAGATGTTCTTATGTACTTTCCTTGTTCAGTATTTAGTTTAGCTTTACTCTTCTGATCTCTCTGATGCTGTGTAGCACAGCTCCAATTTGTTTCTGAACTGTAACACAGCCCCAGCTCTTACTTATCTGACCTTTAACTTATACACCCACATAGCCTCCAACTTTCCTCTGACTATATATACTTCAACTTTGTATGTAGATACTTCAGCCTGAATATCATCTTACACTCCTCCTCTGTTCTTTATCTGGAATTCCTCCAATGCATCTCTGACTGAGAAGGCCATGACAGTGCAGAGATAGGACACACAAGTCATGTGTCGAGCCTTCACTCCTTTGGATGTGACCCTCTGGATCTCCAGCCATCTCTGGCCATCCATTTCCCCTCGACCTCTAATCTCTGACCAGAGTTTGAGCAGAGGATATCCGGTCTTAACAGGCACAAGGTTTACTCCATCCTTCATTAGCAGTGTCAAAGATGATAAATGAATCTTGGGCTGGTCAGGAAATGAAAATGGGTAATACACAGGACACATACCTCCTTCTTTCTCATTCTTGTCCTCTTCATCACTGACACACAAGCCTTCAAATCAAGGTATATTTGTGCTGTTCAATCTGAGCCCTATAAAGCCAATCAGTGGAGTGAATATCAGGATGCATAAACACACACCTTATGATGCTTCTGGGATAAATTGGATTATGCCGGCATCTAGTACCACTGGTTCAGCCTAGCACAAAGTCACAACCTGAAGTGCAATTTCAATGAGTCTGTTACTCACTACTTGTTCCAGTACTAGCTGAGGCTGTCTGAAGGAAAACTCCCTGGGTTCTCTTTGCAGTTTCTACAGCATTGATCACAACTACTTTGTCATTTTCTTCAAAGCAGGTGAATAGCTGAGTGAATAATGGTTGCCAGTTTTGGACAGCATGGTTATTGATCATGGAGAGAATATCATACATTTGAAAGAATTCAATTTTGCTTGTCATGAAGTCCCTGATTGATTGCCAAGCATTTAGGTGGTTGGTGAATGAGAGCTCTCTGTTGCCTAAGAAATTTGAGCCTGTGAATTCCAATGGGTCAAGCAAGCTGTACTCACTGGTGATATTTGCATTTGAGGATGAGGATGACATAGTTATGGAATTCAGAGGCTCTGTAACCATTTCACTGTTAATACCAATCACTAACAGATGGACAAGTATTTACATTCCTAGTAAAACTAGTCTACACTATGCAATTAATCTATGCCACAACACTCTGCAATGGAAGGAAAGAGAAATGCAAGTGGACCTTGTCATATCTTTAGTAGTGACAGTCTAATTTGGAATATTTTTCCTGATTTTAGCAAATGAAGAGATAAATGGTGAAACAAATTACTGGCATTAGTGTCAATCAATGTCATGTGGGTAGACATAGCTAAAAACTAATGAGATCACTTGATGGTCATTAGCATGGGGTAATACTTAGGGTGGGGTAGTACTTAGCTTGGTAAAAGTGGGGAGAGGAGATACTCATTTTGTAGTCAATGGAGGCTATCCATGGCCAAATACATGCATCAACAATGGAAAGATAAGATAAAAAAACAAACTGACAATACATTATATGGGTTTCTTAAGTGCTCTCAGGGAAAGATCATGACCTGGTATTCGCTTGTCAGATACAACTGACTGGACTGCAAGCCAAGTTTGTGGCGGGTGTACTAAGAGTACACTGTAGTATGGTACAAGTCCATAAAAAGGTGATATATCAAAGCAAATCCTCTTCTGGCAAGAAATGAAATTCATGAACTGCATACACAGTACATCATGTTATCAAATACTTCTGGGATTATCCTAATCATCTGTACTTTATGGAATGAATGTAGCCAGGATCCACAATGCAGTTAGAAGGATCAGTTATAATAGTAGTGATGTATAACCCATGAATTACTTACCAGAGAGTTCATACATGGATCCATGACATCCATGTGACGACATTTGAAGTCCAGCTGTTTGGCATTGCAAGTGCATTTCTCACATTCAGAGGATTGAATATACTCCTCAGTAACCTCTGCATGGAAAGTGAGCATGATTTCAACAGAAGTGAGGTTAGAGAAATGCTGAGTACAGTCCAACAGTATGGAAAGGAGTGGTGACACCGGGAAATTGTTCAAGGGTTATTGCAAGAGATCTCATGATGCCAGGGTTGCAAATATGCTTCACAAGTGTATAGAGGTATGTTGCGGGTTCTCCAAGGTGGTGGAGGGATGAGAGACTGATGGAGAAATGCTGAGAAACAGTCTTGATTTTTTTTATTCCACAAGTGTCAATGCTAACCATGTCAATGGAGGGGTGATGTTTGAGGAATGGAAGCAAAACAGAAAGAGGACAATTAAAATCCACCCAGAGGTTTTCAAGTTGGGGAAGGTTCAGTAATGGCAACTGCTTGTGCCATATTTCATTGCTAAATCCAGTACTTTGAAGAGAGAGAGCCCTGAGTGGGAAATAGAGAAGGACAGTCATTATGAAGAATATTAGTGAAGGAGAAAATGCAATATGAGTATCCACTAAGAATGCAGTAAGGTGCACAATTGGAGTGTTAGTAATCTTGGGAAATATTATCTGCAGGGGATGGGATAGAGTTGGAGCTATGTGTGAGAATGAAACATATCAACAATGTGCTAGTCTCATACTCCACAAGGTGGTCATGGCTGCAGTCATTGAGATTGAACTGCTGCAAGTCAGAAATATGAAGACCTTACCAACCACATGGGGGGTCTGCAAAAACATATTGACTGCAGTGAGATGTGAATCTGCAGTGATGCTGCAAAAGAGATCTGCAGGGATGACAAAGAAGTTCAAATGCCTCCAAATCAAAAGCCCCCAAAACAGACTCCTGTGTATTGACAGCCTTTGGGCAGGCTTGAATCCTAAGGTATTAAGGAGTAGTGAAACTGCAGGTTCTTTAAAAAGAGTGAGCAAGTCCATAAGTCATTATTCTGAAATAATGATAGTATTTCATGGAGTAGTTCATTGCAAGCACAAGGATGGAGGCAGAACAATGCAGTTGATAAGGTTGAGGCAAGGATACTTGGATAGGAAGTGGAAATCATTAAGGTCAGAAGGCTGCTTCTATTTGAGATGGAGCAGTACAGTTGGTATGCAAAGTGGGGTGATGAAATCTAGTGTGGATGATGTTGATGGTGGGGTAAAGGGCAAGTACAGTGGGACACTGAGATAAAGCCACTTGCATGAGTTGTTGTGCATCTCATTGCACTTCTGCTTGAGATCAGAGGGCTCAGAGGAAATGTAATATGAGACAGTAAGATTGAGTACATGAAGTGGACAAGCAGGTGTAGGACGATGAAGTATGAAGGACAAGTGGGTTGGGGTGAACGATCCTTATTGCCACTACTCCCCTTATAACCACTTGCAGCATGTTACTGTGCCTACCCTTGAGCTTCCCTTTCAATTTATTGTGGCACCATTTCAACCTGTTATCAGAGGCTGTCCTTTTGCCTTTCATTATTGAAAAGTTATGGATATCTATCTCATGCCCTTTGAGACCCCTGCTGCCTCTTTTCATCAGGTGGTTATGAATTTTGAGGCTATGTCTTCTGTCAAAGTGTAACTCTGGTACAACTCTGGACTGGAGTTTTCCAGAGTTAGAACATGCACATATCATTTCACTATTTAATCCCTGTCTTTCTCAACTCACCTCAGTTGTGATTGCTGTCTTGGGCATCTGGCTGACATGAGATCCTTCCTATTTATTTACCTATAGTTGTACTCATAGCAGGTAGTACTGGGCATCTCTGCCCATATCATAGATTATAACATCTTCCAGTTGAGACCACAGGTGTCAGGATAGTGGGCTGATGTCTCCTTCAATGAGAGTCAGAAGCTCTCTTTAATGTGAGACATTACCCTCAGTTTATCACAGGAGCTTTGTCCTGATTCTGCAAAGGTTGCCCTTCAGAGCACAATCCAAAGAGCCATGTGTGTGTGTGTGAATTGTTGGAGTGCAAACTTGGTTTCCTTGAGGATATGTTGTGCAACAAGGTTCAGACCATCATGCATCTGACATCAAGACAACTTTGAAAGAGACACTCACTCAGGTCAGCATCCAAGCCTATGAGAGGACAAGTTCCCCCAATGTACAGATGCTAGACCTTACTAGCAATGAGTAAGAGACAGTGAGATTATCCTCTGCTGCAGAGAATCTGTCAGTTTCATACAAAATTCAGGTGAATAACATTGATGCAGAGTTGGGTCAGGCAGTCTCAAGCAATTCTGGAAAGGTGAGGATATTGCCTGCTGAAGTGGATTGAATCTGACATGAAGATGGCTCACAAGAGCACCATTTATGTTATTTTGTGTAGTACAACCAGGGCACTACTTCAGTGCTCCTCTTGGTGTCATATCCCAGAATCCAACCAAGTCAACTCTGACCTCCAGAACCCAACTCCACTCATCCCTCCAGTAATCCCTCACCAATTATGCAACTCTGCAACTCTGGACATCTCTTATATTCCCTTACATATTCTTTTTGTTCTGTATTTAGTTTAGCCTCACCTCTCTCATTCCTACAATGCTGTGTAGCACAGATCTGACTCATTCCTGGCCCAGAGCACAGCTCTGGCACTTATATATCTGACCTCTGTCTTATACATCTACATAGCCCTCCATTACTAATCCACAGCCCCTTTGATGTATATATACTTCAACCATGTATGTAGATAGCCTTAGGCTGAATATCAACTTATACAGTCCTCTGTTCATCTCCAGGTTTCTCTGATGCATCTTTGACCAATGAAGACCATGACAGTATGAAGACATGACACATAATTCCTGTGTCAAGCCTTTACCCCTCCAGACATGACCCTCCAGATGTTCAACCACCTCTGGTGTTCATTTTCCCTCAACCTCCAATTTTTGACTGGAGTTTGAGCAGAGGATGTTCCAGTCTTAACACTTGGGCACTTAATGTTGGAAGTGGTTGCTTTCTTTCCTTTGCGTGTGACCGGAGGTTCTTTTTATTTGGTCAGTTTGATTATTCTTGATTAATTTGTTGTTTTACTAATAAATTCACTTTGTTTGGGTCATAGAGGATGGAAAGGGCTGTATGCTATGGGAGTGGAGGAAATAAACCCTGTTGTGGGATCATCAAAAGCCTGAGACAGTAGTATACCAAGGGAATACTATCTTTATTTGTTAGAGTCATGCAGGTGAACTCCAGAGCTATTAATAGGGCCTTGGCTTCACCTTATGTGGTGCGATGTAGGAGCCTGAAGCTCTCTACAGTGACATTCCTACTTTCTTCAAGTATTCATACATCCTCTGAGCCCCCCTGAAGTTCTCTGCTGCTCCTCCAAGATGCAATAGTCAGAGGCCATCTTCTCAAGTCAGAACTCTGACCTCTGAAGGGCCAGACCTTAATTTCTGTGCTCTGAATGAGTCATCTGTGAGTTGGAGTTGTGTTTCCTTATTGGGATATTATTCTATTTAGTATCTACATTCATTCCTTTGTGTTTTCTTTTGATTCACAGTCTTGGAAATGCCCAGGCTTAAAAGTTTGTACATAGAACTTACAGTGAGCTCAAAAACCCTTTCCATGTTGGCCTCAGTTGCAGTGTGTGATGCACACTGCCTACCCCTGTGGGAATTTAGCTTAGCTTTGGTGGAGTTATAAATAGACCTTACTCCTGGCTATCTGAATGGCCCCTGAGTTATGTAATAGAATTCACACAGTACAGAGATATGGCCATTATAAAACAGTGATATAATGGAAAGGATTTTTGAGCTTTTGAGTTGGTGACCAGGATCATGGTTATATAGTAGAATAATTGGCTTTATTTGCTTGGACAAACAATGAATTACATGCCAATAGTATATCTGAGTGTTTAAAAAAGTTCACACACCCCATAGTTTCTAACACTATTATGGTTAGATGCCTTTTTCTTACTTAACAAAATTTTATTCTTTTTCTGCTTGATGGTGGCCAGTCTGGTGAAGCCATTGCCAAGCAAACTGATGTTAGCCCTTTTCTGGTATCCAAATGTCACTCCAAGAGTTGTTCTACCCTTACCAAAGCTGTAGGAGGACACCCTTGCAAGCTTTTCCCTACTAATATTTACCATGCCCAACACCTTATTACCTTTTGCAAAGCTGAAAATGCTGTTCAAGTGACCAAAGCCC
>JBBPTO010001620.1:0-14615 GCA_038094155.1 Pulveroboletus cf. aberrans
TAAAAGGGCTAACATAAGTTTCCTTGGCAATGGCTTCACCAGACTGGCCACCATCAAGCAGAAAAATAATAAAAATTTTGTTGAGTAAGAAAAAGAGATGTAACCATAATAGTGTTAGAAACTATGGGGTGTGTGAACTTTTTTAAACTCAGATATACTATTTACATGTATTTCATTGTTTGTACAAGCAAATAAAGCCAATTATTCTACTATATAACCATGATTCTGGTCACCAACTCAAAAGCTCAAAAACCCTTTCCATGACATCACTGTTTTACAATGGCCATATCTCTGTACTGTGTGAATTCTATGACATAACTCAGGGACCAATCAGATAGCCAGGAGTAAGGTCTATTTATAACTCCACCAAAGCTAAGCGAAATTCCCACAGGGGTAGGCAGTGTGCATTACACACTGCAAATGGGTTTTTGAGCTCACTGTATATTAGGTCTGAGTGAAGAAATAGGACTTTACTCAGATGAATGATTAACTCTGAGATGCTCCAGAGTGGAGTTGAGGGACTTGATATGCATTGACCCTGGAGCTGTAGTAGGTAACCTTGAAGGAAACCAGAGATCAGAGGTATTACATTTTGACAATATGACAATGATGAACAATTATGTCAAAACAGAAGCACTACTTGATAGCAGAGCCAATACAATCTTTATTGACAGAAAATGGATAGAAAAGATGAAGCTTCCACTGAAAAAACTCAAAAATGAGATCTCCATTTTCAATGTCAACAAAACTAAAAACTCTGCAGAAAGTATGTATTTCACATGCAATTGAACTAACAAGAGAATATCAAGAATACTGAGAAAAGGTGTGGGCTGAAGTAACAGACCTTGGCAAAAACACTATGATTCTAGGATACACATGGCTGAAATAACACAACCTATAGATATACTGTGTAAAAGGGATGGTTAGAATGATCTGGTGCCCATGACATTGTCATGTGCTTCAAGAAAAATCCATATTTCTTCAAATTCTAGAAAAAGAAGAAGACCTTCAATATCAAATCCAAGAATGGATTAGGGTGCTAGAAGCACCTCTCAAATAGAAAAGATCCTGGAGCAACTCATTTCAGAACAATAAGACTTTGTGAACATACTCTCAAAAAAAGTATCAAAACTGAGTAAAGGGACAGATTGCTCACTACAAATATTAGCTACATTGTGGAGCATAATAACAAAAGGGGCTCACCTCAGCCACTGCCCAGGAGTGGCAAAAACAACTGAGGGAAACAGTGACATCAAAGGGGTGTAATGGATGTCAAAAGGCATGTGCAAGTGTGTGAGAAACAGTACCTGACCAGCCTGATGAGTATCAACCAGGTCCAAGACCAGCACATTAACTCCATGTTGGAGTTGGCTCAAGAGCATTGAAGGAGCCTGAAGGAAGGTCAGAGATCATGAGATTTTCACAAAAAGAATCTGAAAACATGCCCATCAGGAAACTATGGGATCACACTATTGATTTAAAAGACACATTTCAATCAGAAAAGGGAAAGCTAATGCCACCATCTGTGCAAGAACAACAGAAGGTCTCTGACTTCATCCATGATTAACTAAAAAAGGAATATATCAGGCCTTCTGAATCCTCTCAAACACCACCAGTATTTTTTGTCTCAAAGAAAGACAGAAAGAAATGCATGATACAGGACTACTAATTTCCAAATGAACACAGTGAAATAATTTTATCCGTTACCCCTAATTTCCCAGCTAGTGGATAAGCTAAAGGAAGCAAAAATATTCACAAAAATTGATCATTAAAGAATGCCAGCCATATTGTGTCAAATGTCACATCTGTGAGATATATTATCCTCTACAAGTAAAATCATGAGACTACTATTGTTGGCAAAAAGTGCTGCCTTAAGGCCTGGGTGACCAGGTACAGACAGAGTGCCCGAATATAGAAAATCATTTCACGTGACTACGACGCGTGCCGGCTAATGAAGACTAGATTCCAATCTTAGAAGCACCTTTCACATTAAATTTGTTTTCCGACCATACTGTTCTATACTGTATACTGGGCCTTGCCCGCCGACCTTGCAGGTCAAGCGACGCGCTATCATTCCCTTTTCACGTCCCCATTCAACTACGACATGCATTTCTTCCAATCCCCCAACATTATCGCGATGACTCTCCTCATGTATCTCTGTACCTTTGCCCCGTGCACGTCAGGAAGGGTCAACAAGATCTCCGCTGGTCGATCCAAGTATCACGTTGATGGATCCCAAACCAAATCTATGAAGCTCGCTGGAAAAACGAGGCCCGGCTACGACAATCACCACAACACGTCGTCCCCGCGCGTAACAACAGCGGCAGGGGCACGGCGTGATATAAACAGGACGATAATCACGCCAAGAGACACTCCCGCGCGCAAGAACACCACTCCAACGAAAGGAAAAAGCGGCGCGAATAAGACTCGGCCGAAGGAGACCACGCCTACCAAGCGGCGACGTCAGAACGAACAGCCTACTCCAGAGCCAACTGGGGACGCATCGACGTCAACAACGGTGTATATCAATGGTGCAAACTCATTCGCGCTGCTCTTGCCCCAGAACTCCGGCGGTCAGTGTTCGATATGTGCTCCGCTCACGCTCGTCATTTGACGTGATCGCTTTCCTCGTTCAGAGATGGTGTCAGATGCAGAGGATGATGGTGTCACGTACTGCACAGATGGAAGTGTGTGCGGAAACCAATTCCCGGACGGATTTATCACTGGAGCCGCATTCCAGCCGGCGGATGATGGATCATTCGTTCAGGTGTGTGCAACCATTCAAGTTCATACCGAGTGTGCGCTGTCAGACATACTAACTTGCCACCGCTAAATTCTTCAGGTTACGGGTTGCATGGATTCCAGCCGGTTCCCTTTCGCCGACAGTGACGACGGGGGACAATTCGATAACCGATTCCCTAACGGTGCAATGTGCACTTTTGGAGGCTATGGGGCGAGCTTCATTGAACAGTAAGATATTCGCCCATACCCAACACTACTCGTCGACTGACTATTTCCGTCGCACTGCTTGTCTTCCGAAAAGGGTGGAACCCTCTGCAAATCGTTTTTGTTTACGATGCTGCAAGGCTGCAGATGATCAAGAAAACTGCAATTCGCATCAAGATCGAGCTGGATGCCCAGTGGCTATCCCAGGGACTTACGGATTCGGGGGCATCGATTGCTCTTAACTCGGATGGAGATCGATGGGACTCGTTGGAACAGGATTTACAAGTTCATTGGAAAGTCAAGAAGACAGTCGATTTGTCCACTTGTGTATTTTTGTAGTATTATGAGCCATCATAGAGGCCCTTTATGTCACTAGAGAAACGCGAGCAACTGTCCAATCATTTGGGGTTGCCTGACGAGATTGTGACCCTATTTCTCATCGCTTTTCAGATATGGACGAGTACGAACCTGGATGTACCAGGATCATTGTCGGGTTCAAGTATTGAGGATACCAGAAGGAGTCGCCGCACTTTCATCCTTGTTCCAGAGTGAACTAAATTAACCGCACCAAAGCTCAAAAGAATACGTACCACGGTTGCATCTTGGACGGCCTCGAAACATTGGTGGGTACGCGTTTCGAAGATATGGTCTTCGAGCATCTGTTGGTTGGGCTCGATAAGAACGTGGTAGAGTACTATCAAACGCAGCAATAGGTTGGTTTTGAATCGCGCATCAGTACTTTGGCTCCTTGAGAACGGTCTCCACTGATACCATGACCGCGTCTCATCCATCGAGACGTTCGCGGGACTTTCAGAGGTCTGGTTTATAGATGAACCCCCTCCTGGCCATCTGGCATCAACTTGAATGCTGATGGACGAAACGGCGAAACGAAGAAATTCAGGTCCTACCCCCAGCCGGAGGGATATTTCAAGGGTATACCAGGCCATTTCAGTACTACAGTTGAATGCAAGCAGATCCGATCCAGCGAGAAGGTAGGCGTGCGCGCCACACCGGGGCGCGTACGCATTGTCCATACCCCTGACATGCGATGAGCAATTCGGAGATGCAATCCAGCTAGGAAACCCGTGGTGAGTCAAGGGCTTCCTGGGATGGGGGAAGGGACGTTAATGGTGAACGCACCTCACGCTCTTGTACACTTTCAGGCTGGTACAGATCTCCGCCTGTACAGATGCCAGTGAAGGGGTGGTCCTCGTGGTTGTGATCATGGTGCATACACATACGTGGCACGTTCTATGAGCCCTCAGCACGTGTTAAATCATAAAGACGTACTTTCTTTTTCAGAACCAATGATGCCTGGGACTTACAGGGAGCGAGCATCGGTAACCGTTATTGCACGTTCATGTCAGTGGGCCGGGCGAGTGTGCCCGTGCCGTAGCCACGAACCGTTCGCCGATGTGTTGACACCAGAACCAGAATTCATACAGCAATCATGTCATTTCCTCTTCATCGCAGCAATCCGAGTCTGCCAAGGTACGGAGTCGACGATATGAATGGCTGTGTCTTGCTGCGTTCGACGTGCACGTCCGCGTCAGAATCTGCACGGCTTTGCTATCCATTCATTTGCCTCGCAGCGATCAGTCAAGGAACGGTATTGACGATATCGATTGACTGGGCATGCTTGATGATGCGTTGCCGCCGGAATGATATTGACGCCTAGGGGAGAACATTCGTCCAGCTCCGATCTAGTCGTGCCACAGCCATGCTGCCATGATTCAGTATGCATGGGCCGCTCACCTTGTCTAACCACCTCCGTCGATTCTATTCGAACCACGTTCATAGTCCAATTCGTCGGACTCGACCATGTACCGGTGAGAGCGCCCACCAACCCGGCCCTCGTCGGGGTCTAGAATATCCGATCATCGTCTGTTCCTGGCCGAAAGAACCGGAATATAAACATACTAATCATGAGACGGCGAGTACTATATCGAGCAAAAGTTCTCGAAAGCGATAGAATCCAACACGTCACCCGACCACCAATGACGCCAGTATAATTCGTCATGCTGTTGGGATGAACCAAGAAGCCTGCATCATGGAGCTGCGATCCGAAGCGGGACTTGATGCGCTATCGCACCTCAATTGCCTTATCGTCTCCGTAATCATGATAGAACTTGATAGATGTACCCACATGACGCCAAAAAGGCAATAAACAGGGGTCGTTCGTTCCCCAGGTCCCACGTCTTCACGGCGGCCGTTCGAGACCGTCGGGACGAAACACATATAAGCCCGCCACAATTTTACCGTGAAAACAGGTACGCCAGAGCGGAACGCACCTTCCATGCGTTTCGCCGTGGATGATTCTGTAAAGCTTGACCACCGATGATGCTAGCGGAACCAGCGTTAAACAACAGGACCATCCATCATCATCTGGGTCCTAGGACCCTATGATCAGGCCTTCGCTCCGCAGGCATTGGGTGCATCATCGGTGTCTAAACATTCTGATTAAGCATTGCTCCACGTCCTCGGGAAGAGAAGCCATGCTTTCCAAACGGCGTGGATGAACCCTCCCAAGCAGGATGGCTCCGAGCTACCCTTTTAGTGCATTCCCAGGAATTACATCCTCCGGACCATGTAGTCTATCAAGCGCCCAGCGCTCGGCACGCCCGCCGTCGGCCTGCCGCAGCAGCCGACCACATCTGAACGAGCCGTCTTCTTGATTTGAAAGAGACGAATCAACTTGTGTATGCACATGATCGAGAGCAAACGCACCATCTGGCGGACCACGCGGTATTTGCTGAGCGTTGATCGTCGTCACGCGAAAACAACGAGGCTGACGATCAAACGATACCTGACCAGAAGATCCTTCCGCCGACTATTGACGTGCATGCTCGTGCCTCCCGCCCGAGACTTCATCCTGATCATCAAGGGTCTTGATATCATCGTATTCGATGGCTTCCACGTGGACCTTCCATGATGGCTGCGCAGCGCAACGAACAGGCCCGTCGCCACTACCAAGAAGGTGGTGTTTCGGGAAAGAATGTCTTCGATGCCGGTCGGCGTTGTGGAGGGCCGTGCGAGCGCAGTTGGCCAAGATATGAAATGAAACAGGGGTTATAGAGGGTTGACGCTCATCATTCATCATTGCCTATGGGCGCTAGATGCTGGCGAAAGTTCTGATTCAACCATATCACCCCGCGAGATGATGCATCGCCGTGGTCCTCCGCATTGGACGATCGGCACAGCTGGACACCGATGTGTCCGAATAGATTCGTCCGACACGATTCTAATCTCGCATATCACAAATTTGGAAACGCAGCGCCTCCTGTCGCTAGTCCGAAACGGCGCGCACGCTCAGAAAGGCATCCAAGAACTTTTTCGCGCTGACACGTAGCAGAAGCCTGTTTACCAATGTCTCGATGACGCCTTGCGCAGTTTGAGGATACAGGTGGGACCAGTTGTACCACGGATTGGCACTCCCGCCGCTCGCGGAACATAGATGGTCATATTGAGACGATGGAGTAGGGTAGAGGGTTTTTGCACCACCCCGAAAATGGGGAGCATTTGCCAGGACTCGGGAACAGGACCAGCCTGGCGTGGGTCTGGGAACCAGCGCAGCGACGACCGAAAAAGGTTTTGGTGGATGGAATGGCGCGAAGAATAGGGGTATAGCCGAAAATTAGATGGGAGTTATTTTTGGTGGCTCCCCGTATTCACACTCGGCGACGTGTCGGCTACGTGGTACGACCGTGCACTGTGGTTGTGGGAGCTGTCATGAATCATTGCGCGCTGCGACTGCGTAAAGAACTAGAATCTTCGCAGCACGTAAAGTAAGGACAGAGGAGGCAATGGTTGGCCTAAAGGCTCCGCGCTGACATTGGGCTCTGGGGGAATTAGCCGCTGTGCCACTACCCCCGTGCCTTGGGGCCTACGACGCCCTATGAAATGATGACGGCATCATATCTGTGAGCCTCATGGAAGCAGTCGATAGTGTCATCAGAAAATTTGGTTTCTGATCAGGAGGGAGACTCCGGGGTCAGGCTGAGAAGATCACCCTGCGTGTAGGTCGAGCGGTCGCGTGGTAGGAGAGCTGGGTGACCCGGGTACGCACCTATGAGCGAGCTGTCGGACGGTCCAGTTGGTTACGAGTTTTCGCGGCCCGATACAACAATATGATAGGAGGAATAAGTGTCGTAGACCCTTCGATCGGGGAACAACGGCCCGCGCTGACCACGTAGGTCTGGCGCCTGCTTCATCCCAAGCGGTTGGGAAAGCTTCGCACGTACATCTCTTTGGTCTTGAGTGCATACCACTGTTCCGAAGATGCCTATCCCAGCTTCGGAGATCAGAGCACTTGCTGTGAAGCCCCATTGTTACAAGAGAGGCTTGTTTGCCCTGCGCGGAAATCGCTGTTACCAATGACACTCGCCTTTACATTTCAAGATGCGTCTTGCCCACTTGTGAGGACGGACGAGGCGGTGAACAGCGCTGGCCAAGCTTGTTTACTTGCTGTAGCCCGAGCGCGATTCGATCGCCTTACACTGCCACGGTTCAAATCTCATGGCAACACCGCACGCTCAGAAACGGAATCGGGCAAACTCTCAGCGAATCAGAATGCGCGAATTCGAAAGAGCACTCTGCAGGTTTCGCTGCGCGGAGTCACCACCCTACGAAACGATATGACTCGACGTGACTATTCCGCGAACTCTCGGTTGTAAGCAAGGGTAGCCCTCCTGACACCCCGTCGAACTGCGACCACGTCTCGTTCCCGCCTATCTTTGCCCCTTATTTCCCAGCCTCAATAGGAAGCACTTTCGTGGAACCCGACGGGCTCGAGAAGGCGGTACATCGAACCGAACCGTGTCCGCCGGCGAGTCACTTTCCTCCCCCCGACCTCAGGGACTGCGGGCAATGCTCTCATAATTCGACGGAGGCTGAGCCCCCGACGATAGACGAGATATATATAACGTCCCCTCGGCCAGCACTGAAGATCCAATCCACTGTCAAACGACACATCACCTGTCACCCACAACTGCTTTTTTTCTCTTCCCAGCATCATCGTCGCGTCGCATTCTCAGATGGCCTCTTCCAAAAAACACGTCCGTTTCAACGACGAGAATATCTTCTACTCCCCCCACTCGTCGCCGACGCTCTCAGACTCGTCGCTTCCGTCGTCCGGAGACTCGTCCGGACCATCCACCCCTCCCCAGAACAACTATGCCGGGCTCCCCCTGCCCGACGGGCCCGTCGGCATCCACCCCATTCTCGCATTCCATCCCCAAATCCCTCCCATCGTCTACGACGCCTCCCTCCTACCGCACACGATCACCTTCAATACGCATGCTTCCGCACCCAGCCCTCCCGCCCGGGTGCTCGACGACCCAGCAACGCAGCCAAGCCTGCATATTATGACCCTCCTCATCAACGTCGACCACTTCCCGTGGCGGCTGACCATCCCCCCGATGAAACACTACGTTTCGGTCCGCGACCTCATGGACGCCCTCTACTGCTTCCTCCGTCACCCCGTCCTCTCCTCCGAGTACAATACCATGCCCACGCAGGCACTCAAGGACGAGGTCTCCATCGCGTTCCACTCTCGTTGTGCCCGCGCGCCTTCACTGGAGGCCGCCCGCGAGCAGCGCCAGAAGGGCCTGAAGCGTGTGGACTTTCTGCGGGGGCGAACGCGATTCATGGGCCTCTATAGCACCAAGATCGGCCCCGAGGTGTGGGCCCTCAACTTCGCTTGATGCTTGATCGGCTGAGCTATCCTTATACTGTAATTCTTCCTATTCTTCTCTCTTCCTCGCTTCCCCTGTGACGACACTGGACACTGCATGCAAAAACACAAAAACGAAATCCTGACACTGGCCTGTAGCACTACCATACCACATCACATTATTTTCCTATCATTATGCACTTTCGTCCCTCCCCTCCCCGCTGTTAGTTTGTTTTCTGCTTCGATAGTCTTGCTTCTGCTTTCTTTCCCATTCGGAATTCTCAGCTCGTCTTGTCTTCGGAAGGCTCTTGTACTAGATAGATGTGTGTAGACAATAAAAAGGAAAATAATGTGTGTACAACAAAATTTACTCGGAATTCCAAGTATCGATCGCTTACTTCCCTGATCGATCATTGTTTGGTGCCTCACGGCAACCGGCTGTCCCCAGAATGATTGGCACTGCAGGATCACATTGCCAATCCAAACCGATGCGACCCCAGAATACTCACCAGTGCTTCCCCACTGCCTGATGCGAACAACCCGTAAATGAGATTGGATTTGGTGAGTGGGCTATCTTATCGCCACAGCCACATGACGACATGGGCGGTGTTAACCGCGCTAGACCTTGCGGTGAAGAGGGGTACATTGCATAATCACAGGACAACTTCACGCCACGACGTCATTGGCGACATCATCGTCGCAAACACGTGGACGGACTTGCTGAAAACCCCGATAGGGGATAGCGCTCTCCTCCACGAAACGGTCACAATGTCGACGCACGAGAACGCAGAGAAGAAACACCCAAGCTTTGGTGAAAAGATCAAGTACGCACCGTGTTTCTTTTTCTTTGCGAGCGATGGGGACGGTGCTTAACGAAATGTTCTTTTATTCAGAGGTGCTGCCCACGTCATTCACGGCACGTTTTTTCCTCTGTTCACTGGTGGGACGAAACGACAAGGACGCTTACCGAACCGCTGACGGACAGGCGTGGGCGAAAACATACGCGGCTCCGTGATGGGTGCCGTCGAGTCCGCCACGGGCACGGAGGACTCCAAGGCCAAGGAAGAAGGGATCGCCACTCATGGTCGGTCTGAGATCGAGCAAGGCATCGCACAGATAAAAGGCACGACAGCGCCTGGAGACGGTGCTGCTGCGGGCACCGAGGCCCACGCACCAGAAGCCAAGGCTGGAGGGCAGTCGCAGCCTCAGCCCGCGAAGCAGGAAGCGCCTCCGCCCGCCCCTGACCCTCATCCAGCCCCTCCTCCGCCGAGTCCTGTCGAGGCCCCTTACAAGGATGAATCCCAAGTCCAGCGGGCTGTCCCTGAGAAGAGCGGACAGGAACCAGCGACCGGGACAGATGCTGAGAAGACGCAACAGAGTGAGCAGGAGATAATGCCTGGTTCGTCCATTCCTATTCTTGTCGGGTTTAGTTGGCATGCATACCTGATCGTGATCATTTCCTAGCCGCTAAATCACCCCAGGCAGAGAAAAAAGGCACTATCGGAGAGGGTGGAAACACGGCCCAAGGGATGGGGAGTAACGTTTGAAGGTCATCGAACGCACTAGAAGATTTGAAGTCTCGTAAATATTGTTGTATAGGAGATGACAGAATAGGATGGGTCGATCGGATCGATCGGAAGTAAAAATCTTTCAGCTCCGCTCTTGTTACGAAGTGAGCGGCCTCCGAGTGGCTGTACGAGGGGCAACCCATTGAATCGAACACCTTGCCCAGATTCTCACTGCGAAGGTCCCACCGCCTTCAGTACCACACAGTGCCATCGTCGGCCCGTTGTCGTGTTGTGTGCAGAATCTGACACATAGTTCTGACGCTGCCCGGACCGCTTTGTACTCTTTTGGAAGGATTGAGCCAGTGTCACGAAGCGGCGCGTCTGACGCGATATTTTGTGGGTGCAGCAGACAACGTGCCTGTGAGTTCTTTTGTTTTGCTGTGGTTTCTGTTCCCCTCTTCCTTGTTCTCGATGTGTGCATAAAGGACGTGTATGGACCGAACCAATCTTTGCGCATACATTCATCGTCGGTGCTCCGAGGCCACCCGATGCCCTCAGATCCCTCGCTCCGCGAGCGCTTTTGGCGCGACGTCGCGATTGCAGCCGGACACAGAGTCCTGGATCCCCGTGCGATCCGTGAAGCAATCCAAGACATGATGCGCAACTACGATCTTCACGAAGTACCCGGCTTCGAAACGGACACAGAGGATGCCCTGAACCTGCCGGACGCCAGCAATTTTTGGAGACATACCCCGTTCACCCCAGTTTTTTCCCGGCCCGCTCCCGGCTACAGTGCGTTGCAGTCGCCGTGGAGTTGCTTCAACACTGCCCGACCTATCTATGTCGGGCCTCGAGGTCATGCTCTGCGGCGACGGAGAAGTCGTCTAGAGCCACGACCTCCCGATCATCTTCCAGGTGGTATCAATCCTGGCATCCAAGCTGGAGAAGGTAACTTTTCCTTTCGTTTTCATCTCCTGCGGTTTCGTTGACGTTTCGTTCTCCGAACGTCAGACCAGCCAGCTCAACCAACTCCAGCTGCCAATTCTGCTCCTTCATGGTACTGGCCGACACCACTGCCTCCACATTGGACGCCACACCATTACGTCTGGGCATTTCCCAATGGCCATCTAGCCTGGTCCCCCCACCCACAACCCAACCCAGCAGTTCCTTACCCGTTAGGTCCTTGGGCCGCCATCGCTCTCACAGGCGGTCATCCTCTTCCTGGCACGATGCCTCAGTGGACACCAGGCACATGGCCCCCGCTCGACCGAGCCCGTCCCATCCCCATCCGTCTCTCACCGCACATCATCCCCAACCCCAATAATGCCCATCTGCCTTTGATCGACTGGATCGTGACCAAACACCCTTCGACGGCCAAACGCCTTACAGCGAACCACGTCATCGTCGACATGGCTAGCGTATGGCCACATACCATCACCGACACCGAGGCACACACCGTCGTCGTCACGTGCGACGTCGGCTACATGTCAACGCTCTGGGGTCCGATCGTCGTCGAACGCAACAGGGCAGTGACGCTGAGCGACCTGTTCGAGGCCATCTACACCTACTTTCAGGTCCCGTTGACGTATCCCGAGGTGGCCTACATTTGCGACCTCCATCCGAGTAACTACCGTCGGCTGACGGACGCGTATCACGAGCGGTGTCGCGAGAGCGCGGCGCTTCCCGGGTGGGAGGCGATGCAAGGTTTTCGCAGGGCAGACGTGCTGGGCGATCGCAGATATTGGTGGGGCGTCTGGATCTCGTCTCGCCATGGCGCATGGTGGCTCAACCTCGGACTCGTAAATTCGTTGCATCAACGGGGACTTCATCCGTGAATGCTCATTTTAGAAACTCCCCTTTTCTCTTGTGTCGCCTGTGCTCTGTACGTATGTGGTTCCCAGGGATCGTCGTTCCTTGTTGTTGTATCGCCCCTGATGACCATGTGCACTCTATTGGGTGGAGACAGGACCAGCCTCAATATCACCCTATTAGCGTTTGTAGCCACTACACCCCCGTTTTTAGTCTCGACACATACGTACTAATGCAGTCTCCAATAATACCCTCGTACTGCTGGCGGTATCGCCACACCGGATTTTCGTTGACCAACTAGGGGCCCAACGGAGTTTGAAATCAGTTCGACGGCCAGGCTGTGCGGTCGCGCACGTATGTGGGACGAGGATCAACGTTCGATATTCAACTGATGATCACAATGTAGGAACTCGCAGCCGTTTGAGCTGTGGATGAGAGGGACGACTCTGGCCCAATCAATTCAAACGTCTAGATTAGTGTCCACAGCCAAATTCAAGAACCAGTACTACGGATTGTTGGCAAGGGAACGTAGCATCGGCAGCGCGGGTAATGCCAGTGGACCCAGCGTCTCCCTTATACGTTGGTCTCGGTCTTCGAGTTGACCCCGTAAGATTCATGTCATAGAAAGAAAACCTAGGTCCGGGGACTCGGATCATGTAGCTCACCACTGTCAACGGTCACTTGCATCACATCATTGATCCAATCATACTTCGTTTACGTGCCATTCCAGCGCGACGACATCAATATAGACGAGCACGATATGTACATAGGGAGTCGGAACAGACATTGAAGCCCCAGCGAGGGGACGTCTCTTTGAACGTACAGTCGCTCCGATCGCCTAAGCTTGTAGAGTCACCGGAGGAGCGAGATCAGAGCTTGAAGCCACCCGCAAGTCCCATCACGTTCTCCGGATCGACCGCCGCTTTGATCGCATGCAGCCTCACAACATTTGCACCGTACAGATCGACCAGCGGCGTGTCGAAGATCGCGTAGTTGGGATAGACGGCGGCATCGGCGACGTCACTCTGACCAGAACCGATAGCTTGTGCTTTCAGCCTCTGCGCGCTCTGCCGCACTGCATTCTGGAAGATTTGGTCGTACTCTGGCAACTCCCATGAAAAATAGATGTCGAGCGGGAGGTAAGCCCTCGTGCGGTCGGGCGGGTAGGCCGACGGACTCGTATTGTGCGAGAGGTACGTCGGAAGAAATGGTTGTGCATTGTAAGAAAGGGAAAATGCAGTTTCGAACCCAAGAGTTTTCCCCCAATACTGGAATGAATGCTCAGCGACTCATGCCTCACGTAAGGAAAAACTCCGTTTACCGTGGTCTCGTTTGCGATCGACTGAAGGAAGGAGAGCGGATAACTCATCACGGAAACCGAGTTAGAGATTTGCCTATGGATGTGTTGAGCATCGTCTCGAAGCTTTGACGAAGTATAGACTTACCGCGTCCCGTACGTGCCGTTTGAGGGGAAAGAACGCACAAGGGAAGAGAAAGAACGTGTCGACACATCCCGTATGGTTGATGGAACTGCCAGTAACTCGTCAAAGATGCCAGAAGGAGGTGTTGGTGCATCATAGAAAACCGTCACTACGGCAACCTCCTGTACGGGATAAAGGAAAAATGAAACAATAAAGTTAGATCTCACGTATGATGATGCGGAAACAACTTGCCTGACCCATGAAGTAGTTATACACTGGTAGTAAAGCCGCCTTCGCGTCCGTGACGTTGGTTGCAAAATTCGCCACAGCCAAGTTGACCTGGTCCAATGTAGAAGAGTCATAAAAAAGGATTCCCCCCTTTTTATATCGGGTCAATCATGCTGGAGAGGTATCAGAGGGTCACACACCCAAACTTGCGCCTGCGGGAACGCTTTCAATGTGAACTTAGTTACGATACCCTAAACAACAGTCAGCAGTGAGTTGTTGGCGGAACACGAATATTTCGCATACGAAGTTGTTCAAGCCACCCTATGGAAAAAAATCAGTTAAATAACCACAACACGACTGGGAAGCATGTATACCTTCAGGGCGAAGAATAAATCAGGACTTGACGTCTCTGTAATGTTTATGACTGTCCCATTGGGAAGGACCAGCTCGTAGGCTTGCACAGTGTCGATAGTAAGACCATATTGGTTTGTAAGCCAAGAATAGCCTGTTGGTATCGTCAAAGGCTTGTTTCTGCTGTACACACATAACGGAAATACCTCCTCCGAGTGTAAGTCCCGCAACTCCCACACCAGTAGCTCGACCGCCAACGACAGTCACTCCATGTGGTTCGAGGACCTTGTAAACATCATCCCAGATCAACCCCGTTCCAATCGCCACCAATTGCATCACGGGATCGTAAACGATGTCTGAAAACCTCGTCATTGCTATTTGGACCCCTTCCGTTGAGGAAAACCCTGGGTTAGCAGTATGACCACCCCCCTTAACCTATAAGAACTCATGAAAGTCGTTGAATTCTAAAAAAAATTAAATCATACTAACAGCGAAGGGAGTGTGAGTTTTGCCGATGATGCGAAGCTAGACATATAACCTCTCGTGAGTGAAAATGCCACGTATCTGGCAGGGTACTTACTGCGATACCAACGTCTTCGGGAGTACCAGGCTCGAACGAGCACATGGAGTTTTGCGTGCTGGAGGACGCCCAGTGACTGATATCCGCTTCGTAATTAGTAG
>JBBPTO010001621.1:0-14598 GCA_038094155.1 Pulveroboletus cf. aberrans
ACCCTTGCTCGCGCACTCGGTCTCGGTCGTCGTGGTGCTACGTGCCACTACGTCTCCTCGCGCCCCGCCTCGTTCTTCGTCCACCTCGAGCGGTACTACACCCGCTTGCTCTGTGAAAGCGGGATCTTGCTCTCGTTCGACGACCGCATGAGCAGAAACGTCTTGGATCGGTTGCGCTTCAGAGACTTTGGGACGAGGCGGTGCATCACCTTGCTCCTCGACATACGACTCGACTACACGCTCGCCTGTTGCCAGGAGCAAAGGGGAAGAAAGGGGAAAAAATTACATTAATACCCAGATCCTACAACACAACAGATACAAATAAAAGGAGGGGTGGGGTGAGGAGAAAATCAAGATTTACCGTCGCGATGAGCTGGCGCTTGACCGCCCTCGTCGACCTTGGCATCGTCTTGGGTATGCGACTCAGTAGCGTCGTGCTTGATCGACGGGATGGGCTCGTGGCTCGCCACGACGACGGGAGGTGAAGCGATGGTCTCCCCGAATTCCTCCGTGTCCACGTTGACCTCGTCCTCGACGTCCAGCGGTTCTCCGGACGGCGCTGGCGCCGGTTCATCGAGAGACGGATGCCGTAGGACTGGGGGAGGCCCAGCGAGCGGGTTGAACGCACCCATCTGTGCTAGTCTCGCCGCGACACGTTGACGATGTGCTTCCTCTTCCTCTTCGTCCTCCTCTGCGTCGATAGCTTCAGGAGGCTGCTCTACATGCAATTCATCATCATCGAGAGTTGTATACAGTGGTTCTGGTCCAGCATGGACACCAGTGGCTTCGGCGTGTTCCTCTTCCTCTTCCTGCCTCTCTGGTTGCTCGACGGGCTCGTGAGAGGCCTCCGTGAGTAGCTGCCCGGCATCGGCCATCATACTCGACTGTTCATCATAGGTGCCTTCCCCTACTTCCTTTCGTGAATCCGTGGATGCTTCACGAACGACACGATCAATGTCTGCGACAGGCTCTCCTGCGATGGCAAGAGGACCTTCCGCTTCTTCGGCGGGAGGCTCAGGTAGTGGCGCAGAGGGTTTGGGCGCCTTCTTGCGCGGAGGAGCCGCGCGACGTGGACCTGTGGGTACAGGCATCGAGATGGGTGCGCGCGCAGACACGGGCGGGGCTGATTCTTCATCCTTGTGTTCTAAAGGGACCGATCAAGATGAGCATGTGGCCACAACGTAGCATGTCGAGGATACAGTACCTGTTTCAACGACGGACTCGGGAGGCGGGGATGGGCCGACTGGCAAGTCGTGCGGGGGTGATGCTATCAGATCTGAGCATGAGGTTTTCAGCGTTTATAGTCATATACAGTCATCGATGAGCACCTTCGCCCGATTCCTTGACCTCGGTTGACTGATCGGCATGAGTCTCTTCCTTGGCCTCGTGTGCCGATGTCGCAGTCTCTGTTTTGCGTTGGATGGGCTTGGGCGCAAAGATGGGCGGACCCATGCCGAGGTGCGTGGCACCCAGACGGGCCATGCGAGCCGCGATCGCAGCTCTGCGCTGTCTCTCTTCCTCTTCTGGGTCCGCATCTCCACCGTCGCCTTCCTCAGCGGCCACATCTCCCTCGCGATGAGATGTTTCCCGGTCCGTGGGGGTCGGACTTGACAAGACACGAGGCGGCGGGGACCTCGAGGCCTCACGTGCGCCTGCGTCCACGCCCTCCTCCTGGCTGGGCTCGTCCTCTCCAGACACGGTCGCAGGTACGGCCGGGGGAGGCTTCCACTTGGGCCGATCCACGCTGGGCTTGGGCGCAACGGGGGGTGGCGGGCCGCCAAAGGCACCCTTGCCCTGGAGCGCAGCCATGCGTTCCTTGAGGGACCCGCCCCGTCCGATGCTCTCCATCGCATCGGAGACGGACATCCCACCCGTGCTCGGTGGCTTCTTGTCGCCCGATGGCACGCGTTCGGGCGAGTCAGGGGGCGATGGGGCCTTGGGTTTCCACTGGAGCCCGCTGGGTTTGGGGCGGGGCGGAGGTGGGCCCGCGGGCTGCGCTGGGGTACCCTTGTTCTCGAATGCGGCGATCCTGTCGCGCAGGGAGGTGGGCTTGGGCTTCGGTGGGGGCGATTGATCAGACATGGGTGTTTGGGTTCAAGCAGGCGTTAGGCGCATGCTCAACACGCCGCTCGACATACTACTCCCCCGTTTCTCACGCTCATTCTAGTAGTTACTACCCCTAGTTCTCTCGCCACTGGTATCCGCAGCCAGCGCATCTGGAAACAGCGGGGATAAGATCGGGACAAGAGAACAGTGAGTCTGAAATACCGGTAGACTGTCGTGTGTCAGATCGGGGAAGATAGATTGGTATGGACGACGTACACGTAGTCATTGGTTCGTCGGCAGACCTGATCTGCAGCTGGTAGAAATATGCTCTCCGATGGTTGCATTTATCGCATGTCGCTTGTAGGCCTCCATGAGCGACACGCTGAGCCTGGAAAAAAAAAGGGACGCACCATCTGTCGCGTCGGCATGCTTCCACATCTCGTCCCCACCCAACACATCGTCAACTTCCTTGCGTTTCATCCTCGTACGCGAAGTCATCTATGAGATTTTCAGCAGTCCATCAACGCGCGAAAATTCGTCAGAACATACTTGTTTTGATATCGGGAACTCGTATGCACAAGTGTTACAGGCCCATTTGTTGTAACCCGTCTCCGATGAAATCACCAGCAGATTTGCGCAGGTCGGACAGAACAGCATTGTCTCAAACGGAATTAAACAAATGGCAAGCCAGATCTTCTGCTTGGAAGTATCGTTTGGGGGATTGGATGGCCGCCGCTTCGGCCAGTTCGAGATGATAGACTTTGGTTGAGCTTGACAATCTCGATTCTCAACGGACCAAGGGGACCACAGAACACTTTGCAACGTTAGGTGCTTTTTTCGCCCTTCAAACTTATCGGGACCCCGATGCAGGTTGTTTGACGTAGTACTAGCACGAGCAGTCGCCGACATTATCCGTTGGAGTCTTCATGATGATCCCACTTTCCCTTAGCAAATTAGGCCGTCAAATCACCAGGCGCTCAGATCAGGATATAAATGTGTAAAGGAGCGAGTCATCACGACAATATCGAGTCCCGGATATGCCATAGAATTTTGCAGACGAAGCCTTGGATTTGGAACTCCGCTCAGAAATATAAACACCGACACTTTCCTTGCACGACCTTGCATGCAACGTCAATACCACTTCGTCGTGAATCCAGCTAGGCCACAGACAGATAGACTGGTTCTCGTTTATTATTTATGTGAGTCAACCTGAAGCGTACCCATCTTTATTTCATTTACTTGCGCCTTACGACTTGGGGTAAAAGGCCCCTATGTGCCCATCCAAACCGGGCGCAATTGAGTTTGGAGGCTATATCAACCTGACACTGAAGCCCCTAACATTTTTTCTCTTTTTCACCTGCCCCCGTATTCTACCCCAAAGCATACGTCACGTACTTTCTATATTCCCAGCCTAATCCCAACCCATCCAAAGGCTCTGAGAGCCTCGGGTACCCTAATACCTACGTAATTATTCCTATCTCTCTCGTTAGCCCGGGGCGACGAGAAAGATGTTTGTCCCCAACCCCATCGCTGCTCGGAGTTCCAACGCTCCAAATGCTCCTCAAGGATGCAAGCCGTTCTCGCTCCACTCTAATGTGTGTGTTGGAGACCTGATTGCAATCATAGGCAAGTCTTGCATCTTGCCAATGATCCGTCCGTCATCTGAGACGTCACTCCAGCTTGCAGCATCGCCGGCATTGGGTTCATATTCTGGAGCATCCATGCGATTCGCAAGATGCGCCAGTTTCCGTTCAACTACAACCCAGACGAAAAAGGTGAGCGTAACTTGTTCCAAAATCTTCCCTGAAGCTGACCTTTGATTGTGTGCAGTGGAACCCAAGGACACCAGCGACGAGCCAGACCCCTATAAACCATCTGCCTTTGACGATCCGCCCCTTGTCCAGCAAGGCGTCGTCCGAACGCTGAGCGTCCCCGAGCGAGTTCGGACACGGATGATCTTGACTCAGCCAGAAGGGGAAGAGAATAACTACGGGCAATCAGCCCCTATCTCTGCTAGTGCTTATTCTGCTAGAGGTTCGATCAGTGCACCGGACGCGGCATTCGATCCCTCTCCTGCAGGTGACCGATCCAGGAGGGCCTCCCCGCGTCGTCCAGTCCGTTACACATCACTCTCGCAAGGTGGGCCTATTAATGAGGGGTATGAGCACGCGGACCAATACATCAAGCATGTCAGTCCCCCGAGGGGTGAAACTCCTGGTGAGAGGTACGGGCACGGGGATCAATATGCCAGGAATCCCAGCCTGTCGCGAAGTGGACGTCCTCAGTTAGTCAGGAACGCAAGTTCCTCGCGGGGACAAGGTGGGCCTCCGGGTGCACGGAACGAATACGGGGATCATTATATGATGGGTGCTAGTCCTTCGCGTGCGAGGGATTCGCCACCGTCCAGGTCAGGCGGTGGGTACATATCTGGTTTATCCACGGACTCGGAACGCACGAATGGAGATACCACCATGTACGCGCACAAAAAATCCATTTCGGCCAATTATTTTTAACGATCCCGTACTGTCGACGGACATGAAATGCTATGTCTGCGTACTGTATCTTACCTACTAATTGTAATCCCTCTCGCAGTAGATCAATCGACAATGATCACCTAATTTGTACTATCATCCATCCGATACCTTCTGTTATTAGGCCGACGACAGCCTGAGTGTCCTGGGGCTTATCTGTGCTCTGCCGGCCGCTGGCCGGTAATAACTCACTGCACGTGGCATCGTTTTCATCGTTAAAACGTCGACGTCTGCGGCCCAGCTTATTGACCTTTCCCACTGACCACACGCACCCGTACCGTATCAATTGTCATTTTCCCCCTCCCGTAACACACTCCAAGATGGGCAAGCGACACGCTTAGGAATCATGGGTTCGTCTCTGCATCGTTCGTGATTCAGTAACGACCACCAGCATGACGCGAAGCACGCCTTGCGTTATGGGCGGTGCTCCTTGACTTTACCTTGTGCTGAAGAGCAGGCAATCTTATGGGGACAACATCAGGGACATCAGGGGGAGCCATGTCAATGCCATGCACATTCGAGCAGCGCTTGAGCTTTAATTGGTTGCGCAGTGCCTGAAATCAGGACGCATGCTTGCCAGATATGACAGTAAAATGACTGCGATTTGCAGTCCTCGGATCTGAAAGTCATCATGAATGCTTAGTCCTTGGACGCAGAAGCGCACCCGAAAAAGCTCCAAAGCCCATGGGGTAACTATGATTTCACACCCGCGTACATTGTGATGCGGCGCTAAATCGTTGGAGACCCAAGACCACGATGTCTGGCAGAGATAGCGAGCTTGCTGAATGGTGTCGTTCCTCGTGAGTGGCATGAAATTAGTAGAGTGTTGGAGATCTACTTTTTCCGGAATGATCTCAAATTCGAGCCGTGTGGAAAGGCTGATCGGCATGCAACTCCAGCGATTTCGATGACGCGGTCGCAGAGTTCAAATAGCGACAGGAACATGAAGCTGACGTTGCCAAATCCACCGTTGCGAACATGTCGCCAGTGATGGCCCAATGAATGTAGAGGGGTTTGTGGGCAGGTCGCTTGTGATGCACTGGCATGTGATGTTTGTATGATTATCTGATAGTCCAGCTCCAATCACTGCTCGACCCAACTGATTATTACTTGAATCCCTTATTTACTTTTGCTCCAATAGATTCATGCAACTTTGAATTTGTTGACACGCTCATCTCCGATGATCGGCACGATCCGAATCATGCATCATGATTGCAGCCGTACAGTCTGTTTTCGAGGGTCCTTTTTACTCAGATCGGGCCGTGCATCAGACCCGAGGATCAAACACTTTAATGCCCCGTAATATCGTCCAAGCTCTGTCGTGTGTTTGCCATGATGCGTTTGCCCCACATAGCGAGGCTTATTCGCGTAGTAAGTATTTGACAGTTCTTGATTTGCCACGAACCCTGTTCCTTACCCTTTGGACGCGATCCCGACTACACAAAGCAGAACAGCGAGAAGGCTATCACGGAAGTTGCTCTAAGGATACCCAGTCACTCTCAGAAGCGACGAATGAGCACACGCGAGTTACACCGAAGCGTTGGAAATGTGATTTAATTACGGCGGGGGTGATTTGTACTCAGTCACTGGAGTTGGTCAGAACTACGCAAGGGAGAGGATGTCGCAAATATGCCGAATGAGCTGTGGGCAACGCTCTTCAGACCAGTCAGATTCTGGCTAGCCTGATGATCCGACGGCGGAGTTTGGTCGGTCACGATGCACTTCCGGACCACCATCAGGCTAGGCCAATGACGATTTTTCAACAATGGTATCCGTTGCGTAATACCGTAGTGCTTGACTTAGACTAACAGGTTGCCGTAGTAAGCGACACATAAAAGGGCCATCCCCTACCCTGACTGCCAGCGCCACGCTGCAGGTCTCGCCCATTTGGTGTCAGCAACTGCCATGTCCTTGCTCCCTCGCGCTACTGCGCTCTTCCACCGTCTTTCAAAGCGAGAGGCTACTGGAGAGGTTTTTTTCTCGCCCTTGCCCATATAGCTCAACCTCAACCCACCGCCAGGGTGGTCTCATCACCGGAACAAACCCTGCAGCGTTTACGACGTCAGATCCGCTGAGGTTATGGATCATCCAAGTTGGTAAGCCGCACATAACAGATGGCCCCGCGGACATCTCAATGTCGGATAGGCATCATCATCGTCATGGCCCAGCTGCTCTCCCTTGGTCTCCGCCGGCTTAGACAACCCAAAGTCATCGCCGAGGTGCTCGGCGGGATTTTACTAGGTATTCTACCTATCGCCCTGTCTCTAGCTTGCCCAACTCTTTCTTTTCGTTAGGTCCAACAGCATTTGGAAGAATACCCGGCTTCACTGAAAATATCTTTCCTCCTGTTTCCCTCCCATACCTGTCACTCGTGGCCGATATCGGTTTATGTTTGTTCCTTTTCCTCGTCGGTCTCGAAATAGACATCGGTGTCATCAAGCGCAACGCTCGCATGTCGGTTGTCGTGTCCCTGGCTGGAATCGCCCTTCCGTTTGGTCTTGGTTCAGCACTCTCCATCCCTATATACCACCATTTCATCGACTCATCCGTCCGTTTCACATATTTTATGCTTTTCACAGGCGTTGCATACTCGATCACCGCCTTTCCCGTTCTCTGTCGTGTCCTCACGGAACTCAGGTTACTCGATACCAATGTCGGCATCATCGTCCTATCAGCTGGTGTTGGCAACGATATTGTTGGCTGGACATTGCTCGCATTGAGCGTGGCGCTCGTGAACGCTGGGTCAGGCGTTTCAGCGCTATACATCCTATTAGTTTGCATCGCATTCACCATCTTTCTGCTACTGCCCGTCAAATTCGCGATGCTGTGGCTGGCTCGCAAAACGGGTAGTACGGAGAACGGACCCACCATGTTCTATATGACTGTCGTCATGATTCTTGTTTGGGCTAGTGCCTTCTTCACCGATAGTATCGGTGTGAATGCTATATTTGGTGCGCAGCACTTGGCCTGGCCATGATACCCGTCTGACCTTCCGGCAGGTGCATTCCTTGCTGGGCTCGTCGTCCCAAGGGAGGGTGGTCTTGCAATCACTCTCACGGAAAAGCTCGAAGACATGGTCTCGATCGTGTTCCTTCCGCTTGTGGGTATCCCGTTTCAAGGCTCGAGCGCGTTTTCTCACCGCCGCCTGCGTCAAGTACTTTACATTATCCGGTCTGAATACAAATCTCGGGCTACTCGATGATGGCTAGTCTCCCCTCGGTGTTATTATCGCGCAGTCATTGATAATCGCTTGATAGGCATCACGTGGGCTTTCACCATTGCCATCATCTGTCTTTCTTTCTCTGGCAAGTTTGGTGGATGCACGATTGCATCCAGGTTGGCTGGCTATGGTTGGCGTGAGTCTAGCACCATCGGTGCACTGATGAGTTGTAAAGGGTTAGTCAACGAGTCCGCATCCATCAATCCGCTCACCATTTCGGCAGTTTGGTCGAACTCATCGTCCTGAACGTGGGACTCCAGGCAGGAATCCTCTCACAAAAGGTCTTTTCGATGTTCGTTCTTGAAGCGGTCGTCCTCACGTTCATGACGACCCCTCTTGTGCTAGCACTCTACCCTCCTGAGCGCCGCGTTCGGGCGGGTGAGTATGCGGGCGACGAGCGCGGCCAAAACAATGACAACGTATCGATCGTGAACGAAGAGCAACCTTGGCGTCATCGGTTTACGGTCGTTCTTGATAAGCTCGATCACGTACCGAGTGCGATGGCCCTCACCCAGCTCGTCCTTCCCCCGCGGAACTCCCCGTCTGAGGTCACCTCGACCACAACGATAGGTGATACCGTCGACAAATGGAAGATGCCCGAGATCAGCGTGGATGCGCTGCAACTCATCGAGCTTTCTGACCGAACGTCAGCTATGATGAAGTCATCTGTGGCTGACAGCTTGATCCACATGGATCCCGTGCTTGGCATATTCCGGATGTTTGGGGAGCTCAACGAATTGACGGTCACGACATCACTCTCTGTCGTCCCGTATGACGATTTCGCATACAGTGTAGCAGAGCACGCGCAGAGGCATGCATCTCACTTGATCTTACTTCCGTGGGTCCCGCCAATCGCTCAAAATGCCGGTGAAATTCCAGACCAGGGTGCCGGAACTGGAGATGTTACCACGCCCAAAGTTACCAAGAACGAACACAATCCATTTGACGCCCTCTTTGGCAGCGTCTCTGCGGGAAAGACGGATAAATCTACCTCTGCGCTACATTCCCATTTCGTACGTGGCGTGTTCACACGGAACAAGACAGACGTAGCTCTGTTTATCGATACTGGTGATCGGTCCGGGGTCCGCGTCAAGGGCCCTGTGCATGTCTTCTTACCGTTCTTTGGTGGACCGGACGATCGGCTCGCACTCGAGCTCGTGGTACAGCTCTGTTTGAATCCAAAGATGACAGCAACAGTGGTGAGGATGGTGAAACGAGACGGTGCGATGGAAGGAGACGAATTGGAATTGGATGCGAGCCGGCCAACGGAGCATACTCCGCGCGTCGAATGGTCTTCTGTGCACTCTGTCCGTGCTACGTCTTAGTTACAATGCATACACAACGGGTCTAACACTTCTTCTTTTCATAGACGATGTTTCCGGACACCCTCTACGGTCCGCCAACGACCCAGATGCGGCTCCAATCCGAAACAGCCGACAGCATTGCCTGGTGCAAGTATGCAACATCATCTTCGTCCGAAGCCACTTCCGACCTCCGTGGGGCACTCTCCCGGATCCGATTCCAAGACGCGCACTCGCCTGCACCAGTGCACGCTGCCATTCGGGAGGCCCGTACGATCCGGGAGACGTGGCCGCGACTGATAACTGTCGTTGGGCGTTCGAAACGACTCGCGAAAGAGAGCCATCACATGGAAATGAAGCGGTTGATGGAGACATATCGGCACGGTGCGGGACTAGAGGGGATGCGAAGGACGATCGGGGACGTCGGTGCTGCGACGGTGGTGGGTGGATCTGCCAGCGCGGTGGTTGTAGTACAGGCCGCCAATGTGGCTTTGGATTGATCGAGTGGGTGATGTCGACGGGAGGGATGATAAAGTTCCTGATACCCACGTAACATACCTACCTTAGCCAAATGTAATCGGAACCCTCGCCTTTGCAGTAGTTGCACATGGATGTACATACATGCAGTACTGCTTACGATCGTCATGTGATCTATTGAAGGACTGGTTGAGATGACGTGTGATTTCGTGTGCTCGTGCATGGTTTTACTATGCTGATATGGTGATGGACAATCGTGGTGCACGACTCTCGTTGCCGCCACGGTTGTACGTTGTACTTTGGGCTGTCAGCCAGAACCTGCCAGTAGACTTCGTCAAACCACGGGACTCGGGCAAAACTTTAAGGACTTCATGATATGAGAGTCATAGATTATTAATCATTGGCGCCATTTGCTTACCGCACTAGACATAATGGTTCTAGATGTACGAGGAGCAGTCTTGCCTGTATACCTGGGTGCAAGGCTCGTGGATCCCATATCAAGACCAGTACTGTGGTTGTAATAGACAGTCCACTGCTGCAATGACAAAAGGCTCAGGAAAGCCGGGCCCACAGCCAGACCGCGAGCAGCGGGGTATCATGGAGTCATTCGTAGGAATTTTTGTGATTGCTATGAAACGGTCAAGCTAGCAGTGCGCTTCCCTGGCAGGCTTCCGAGTACCATGGCGTCGGAATCCTGCTAATAGGCATGCCATTACTAATTTAGAGCCCTTACTAGTATGTAACACAACTTTTGTTCATTTAATCTTGGACCGTCCAGTCGCCGATACCACATGTCTCTCCACAATTCCGTTGCCCACAGCCCTTCGTTCATTACGGGCTGTATTCTCTCCCATCAAATGTTTCTCGCATACATGGAGACAGGCCAGTGGTGCTGCTATTCGAGAATAAAAATATATGCTCGTCAATCCCAACAATAAGGGAGGGACCTCTGAATCTGCAGGATGGTGGTGGATGTGTGTCTTAGGAGTGTAGATCCAAATTCTGAGACTGGCAGTTCTAACTGCAGTACTTGGATTGCAATGGAATATTGGTGAGTAGACATCGCACGGATGGGGATTTTGCCCCCAAAATTAGGATTGAGCAGACCAGAGCCTTCTAACTTCTGAGGACACAACAATGATGATAGGGCCTACTGGGACAACAGTCGGGGCCCCACTTATCCAGCAGTTTTTAAAATTCTCTGTTCGTATGAAAAGTGTTTGAATCACCGAGTTGATGAACCCTTCTGTAATGCACAGAGACTCCTGCGACGCGTCTCAGTTAGCGCGTTGTTAAATTCGTTCTGGGGCCGTACCACTGGTCGAGATGTGTCTAGACGCATATATAAAAGGTTAGCCATCCCGGACTTCGACTTCTATCTAGAACTCTGGTTCATCGTCGACCACAGAGTCTCTATTCTCTCGTATTTTTATGACCTTTTCCAGCTATCTTTCGATCAGAGGGGTCACCGGAGAGGTCTTTTCCCTCTCTTTTCTGTCGTTCTCGAACTCATCCAACAGATAGGGCGGCCTTATCACAGGGTCAAACCCTGTGGCGTTCACGACCTCAGAATCATTGAGACTATGGATTGTCCAAGTCGGTAAGCCACCTGTGCCAAGTTTCCGGCCGATTCTTAAACGCGATTTAGGTATCATTCTTGTGACGGCCCAGCTACTCTCTCTTGGTCTGCGCAGGCTCAAACAGCCAAAAACCATCTCCGAGATACTTGGTGGTATACTACTAGGTATTCCATCTATCCCCATATTTATTCCTTGCGCAACTGCCCTTCCTCATCAGGTCCAACGGCGTTTGGGCGAATACCCGGCTTCACCGAAAATATATTTCCCGCTATTTCCCTCCCGTACCTCTCACTTATAGCTAGTATCGGTCTTTGTCTGTTCCTTTTCCTCGTTGGTCTAGAAATTGACGTCAACCTCGTCAAGCACAATGCGCGGGCGTCAGCCATCGTAGCGCTGGCAGGGAACGGTATTCCCTTTGGTTTCGGTTCTCTCCTCTCCATCCCCCTATATCATCATTTCATCCATCCTTCTGTTCCGTTCGTCTATTTCATGCTATTCGCAGGGGTTGCATACTCGATCACTGCATTTCCTATTCTCTGCCGTATCCCCACGGAACTCAAATTGCTCGATACGCATGTTGGCATCATAGTCCTCTCGGCCAGCGTCGGTAACGACATTATGGCCTGGACACTACTTGCGCTCAGCGTGGCGCTCGTGAATGCTGGTTCTTACCTGTCAGCTCTTTGGATTCTGTTGATTTGCATTGGTTTCATCATCTTCCTATTGTTTCCAGTCAGATATATCATGCACTGGCTGGCGCACAGGACGGGTAGTATAACGAATGGTCCCACTGCATTCTATACGACAGTCACCATCATTCTCGTCTGGGCCTGCGCGTTCTTCACCGACAGTATCGGTGTGAACGCCATCTTTGGTATGTTTGGAGATGATTGACCATGACCTTCGTCTAACGCAAAAACAGGTGCATTTCTCGCAGGACTCGTTATTCCACGAGCAGGTGGTCTGGCAATTGCCCTCACAGAGAAGCTTGAAGACATGGTCTCCGTCGTCTTCCTTCCACTGGTACGCATTTCGTCTTGGCTATTGAATCCATCATCACACATAGTCGTCTCTAGTACTTTACAATGTCTGGCTTGAACACGAATCTCGGATTGCTCAACGACGCTGACATTCCTCGAATAATTCATTTTGCGTGATTTTTTTTGACAAGATACTCCAGCTACTACGTGGGCTTTCACTATTGCTATCATCGTTCTTTCCTTTTCTGCCAAGTTTGGGGGATGTATGATCGCGTCCAGGGTGACTGGTCATGGCTGGCGCGAGTCGAGCGTAATCGGTGCACCAATGAGCTGTAAAGGGTTGGTCATCGACTCCCCTGTACCTTCCATTTTGCTCATCGCATGGATAGTTTGATCGAGCTCATCGTTCTGAATGTGGGGCTCCAAGCAGGAATCATTTCGGAGAGGGTCTTTTCTATGTTCGTTCTCGAAGCAGTCTTTCTAACGTTCACGACCATGCCCATCGTTTCGGTACTCTAACCACCGGAACTCCGCGTTCCCGCCGGTGTAAATGCACCGTCCATGCAGGTGGACGAGCGTGGACGAAGTGTCGACGAAGTGTCAGTCGTTAATGAAGAGCAATCTTGGCGACATCGACTCACGGTTGTCCTCGACAAGCTAGATCACATTCCGAGTGCGGTATCCTTCACCCATCTCATGCTTCCACCTCGAGGTCCGCCGTCGGACATCGCGCCGGACACCATGGGGACAGCTAGCGCCAACGTCATGGACAAATTGAAAATGCCTGACACCGTTGTGGAGGTGTTGCGGCTCGTAGAACTCTCCGATCGCACGTCGATGATAATGAAATCATCCTCGGCAGAGGGCATGCTCCACACGGACCCCGTTCTCAGTATATTCTGGCAGATGTTTGGGGAAATGAATGGGATCGCGGTCACGACATCGCGGTCTGCCGTGCCGTACGACGACTTCGCGCACAGCGTTGCAGAGCACGCGCATAGACACGCTTCACTTCTCGTCTTGCTCCCTTGGCTACTGTCTGCCACCGATACCCCGACCGTCATCACTTCAAGCGTCAGCCATGCCGGATTTGGGGTGCAGGCTAAGGGCAGCACAGCGTCCGAAATCACTGTGACGAAGAACGATCATAATCCATTAGATGCCCTCTTTGGCGCTGCCGTGTCCAACAAGATCGACAACCTCCCATCCGCGAAGCATTCCCAGTTCGTCCGCAGCGTGTTTGCGCGGAGCAAGACGGACGTAGCCGTGTTCGTCCATACCTGCAGCGGGTTGCATGCCCGGGGGTCCGTCCATATATTTATGCCGTTCTTCGGAGGGGCAGACGATCGGCTGGCCCTCGCATTGGTCGTACAGCTGTGTTTGAACCCCAACATAACCGCGACTGTGGTGCGCCTGGTGAAGCGAGAGGGCAAAGTGGAAGGAGGAGAGGAGCTGGAAGCATTTTCAGTCCAAGAAGGCGCGACAGACGCGAGTCGACTAGCAACACTTCAGCCCGAAACGGCCGACAGTTTCGCCTGGTCCAAATATGCCACCCCTTCCTCCGACGCCAACATCAAACCCGCTCTTCACCTCGCCCTCTCCCGAATCCACGTCTCAGACACATATACCCCGACGCCGCTGCAGACCGCCCTCCGTCTGGCCAGCATGACCCGGAAAGCGTCCACCCGCTTGCTAATTGTCGTTGGCTGTTCAAGGCGACTCGCAAAAGGGGACCACCATGCCGAGATAAAGCAGTTGGAGGAGATGGATCGACATCATGGGGTGTGGCTGGAGGGAATGCGAAGCACGATCGGGGACGTGGGGGCAGCGATGGTGATGGGTGGGTCGGCGAGTGGAGTAGTCGTAGTGCAGGCTGGCGGAAATGAGGCCTAGGGCATGTCTCCCGTAGGGAAGAGTCGAAGGAAGATCGTCTTTCCCAAGCCTGTTGGCGGCTTAGGCCGCTGTAAGATTAGGCGTTACGCCAAAAGGCAGTGGCAACATAGTTACGGGACCTGGGTAAGTGTCAGGTCCACCAGGGCTCGCAGGACTCGTATCCCGTCCCGTACTGTCATGGGTACGGATATGCCCGGTGGGTATTGCAATGCCTGATCCACTGATCTGCTCGTTCTGCTCAACACACTATGAATAAAATACAGGAAAATTTTCTCGAGTTCCTTGATAGCATGGTTGTTTGCAAATATAATTTTGTGACCAGTTTCTCGAATGGAAGGTGAAGCACAAATGAAAGACTGTGTAACAGACGTGTCAATATATTGCATCTTTTCACTATCGCGAGACCAGGACAAATCCCTAAGTTACGAAATACAGGAATCTGATGCAAAACTCCGTATTCTACCTTTTATTCACCTCTGATCAGTTGTTTGTGAGCGATGTGAGATGAGAACATGCTATCAGTGTGCGGACATCAAGGAAAGTGTGACATGGCAGCATACAAAAGAAACT
>JBBPTO010001622.1:0-14588 GCA_038094155.1 Pulveroboletus cf. aberrans
GTTGCAGAGAGGGTAATTTCAGGAAGTCATCCACATTTCATGTTTTCGCTGATCTTTCATTGGATGCACCTCAGGGATGATGAAAAGAACAACTTTTATTATGATGATTCGACAGCCTGGGCAGCCGTTCACTCAGAACAAATCAAAAGTTATAATGACTGCAAGTGATCACTTTGTTGCAAAATTTCCAGGACCTCAACATTTTTGCAAACGGCAATAATGACGTTGGTATACCATCACCATCCTGAATTCATTGTAAATGTATAGATGCAGTCTATCTTTTTATGTGCATGACCTGAAGTCTACTGAGCTTCTTACAGAATATTATACTATGTACACTAACTAAGAATACTCAATACTAATATATAATGTACTGACATGCATTGATCTCAAAAACATTTGCCATATTGGCCTTATTTGCAGTATGTGATGCACACCACCTACTACTGTGGGAATTTTGCTTAGCTTTGGTGGTGTTATAAATGAAGCATACTCCTGGCAATCAGATGGTACCTGAGTAATGTAATAGAATTCACATGGTGCAGAGATATAGCAATTCTAAAACAGTGATGTCATGGAAAGGGTTTTTGAGCTTTTAAATTGATAACCAGGATCATGATTATATAATAGAATAATTGGCTGTATTTGCTTATACAAACAAAGAAATACATGCCAATAGTGTCTGAATTTAAAAAGTTCATGCACCTCTTAGTTTTCAACCACCATTATGGTTAGATCTCTCTCTCTTACTCAACAAAATTCTATCCTTTCTCTGCTTGATGCTGGCCAATCTGATGAAGCCATTTCCAAGAAAACTCATGTCAGCCCTTCTGCTATATCCCAAATTTACTCCAAGAGTCATTCTACCCTTCCCAAAGCTGTGGGAGGCTGTCCTTGCAAGCTTTCTCCTACCAACATTTGCCATGACCAACATCTTATCACCACTGGCAAAGCTGAAAATGCTGTTCAAGTGATCAAAGCCATTACCAGCATTATTAAACAACACCTCTCTGCTAGTACAGTCTGCCTTCACTTGAAAAAATCTAGTATAAAGGCTGTGGTCAAGTTTCAACATTCTATTCCCTCTGCTAGACATCACAGGGCTCATTTGGACTTTGCATATGCTTACAAGTATTGGACTCTGGAGGACCGAAAGAAGGTGATATGGTCAGATGAGATCAAAATCAATCATCTAGAGTCAGATGGGCACAAATGGGCATGGAAAAAGGCAGGTGAGGGGCTCAGTCATAGGCTGATGCAAGGAACCCTCAGGTTTGGTGGTAGTTCCTTGATGATGTGGGGCTGTATGACTTGGTACTTGCCACCAAGATTGATGATAGGATGGATGGTGACATTTACCTCCAGATTTTGAAGGATGAACTTCAGCAAACACTGGAGTATTATGGTCTTAATCCACCTGACATCATTTTTCAGCAGAATAATGATATCAAGCATACTTGCAAAAGAGTCAAGGAGTGGTTAGAGAAACAGAAAGTTAGAACTATGATCTGGCCTGCACAGTATTCTGACCTAAACCCTATCACCTCTGGGGCTATCTTAAAAAAAGGCCTGCGGAGCACAAAAACCCTCCTAGTGGGATTCATGAATTGTGGGCAAGAGGTGAAGATGAGTTGGAGGAAATACCAGTCAAGGAGTGTCAGAAACTGATTGAGAGCATGCCTAGAAGAATTCAAGTGGTGATCAAAGCAAAAGGAGATTATACAAAGTATTAATAATACTCAAATACCCTTATAAATGCAAAAGCTCAAAAATCCTTTCCATGACATCACTGTTTTAAAATGGCCATATCTCCACACCATGTGAATTCTATCACATAACTCAGGAACCAATCCAATAGCCAGGAGTATGCTCTATTCATAACACTGCTAAGGCTAAATGAAATTCCCACAGGGATAGACAGTATGCATCACACACTGAAAATAAGGCCAACATGAAAAGGATTTTTGAGGTCACTGTATTTCAAATCCAGCAGTGCCACTGTGCTCAAAACAGAGATTGAAATAGGCTGTCACCATTTATGACCAGTCATTTCTCATGATCTTCCCTCTCTTTCTTCACACTGTATTTAGATACCAATTACCCTATAGTTGCAGCCCATAGTATGGACTTAGCACAGCTGTAATAATCCTATGTATGGAGTAGAGTTCCTCTAAGTCTCAACATGGATAAATGTTGACCATAGTGGGATTGTCTTAGATGGTTGTTCCCTTACTTTATCACTACTAATCATGAATGTATCAGCATTGTCCATGGTCCCAATACCCCAATGACACAATATAGCAACCCCTCATTATCAGGTATGTATGTCTCACCTAGTTACTGACATCATGATGACTAGCAACCCTATTGTGAATGGACAGAGTTGCTGGCATGTCATTATTGACTAACTGATATTCAATCAAGCCACTCAATTCATCAATTCTACATTGATGCTCCTTCTGCTTCAAACAATCAGGAATACCCTTCAAGAAGCCTCATTGAAGGCTATGGTGAAGAAAAAGAAACCCCTCTCTCTCAAAATCACAAAAAAAGAGACTAGCCTATGCTTACAAGTACCAGCATTGGACTGCTGAGAACTGGAAAAGGATTATATGGTCAGATGAAACCAAAATTAACAGAATTGTTTCAGATGGGAAAGAATATGTGTGGAAGAGGCAGAGAAAGGAGTTGATTGCAAGAGAGGTCAAAGGTATAGTTAAGTTTAGAGGTTCACTAATGGTTTGGGGCTGCATAGGTTAATGGAATGGAGTAGGAGTTTTGAGTGAGGTGGAGGGAAGGATGAATGCTGAGCAGTATGTTGCCATTTTGAAGGAAGTTTTTCTATAAAGCATGAAGGAATCTGAAATCTCAGAAGGTAATCTCATTTTCTAACAGGATAATATTCCCAAGCATACCTCCAAAAGAGCTTAAAAGAGGTTTAAGAAACAATATTTAAAGCTTTTTGGCTGGCCTGCACAATTTTCTGACCTCAATCCTATTGAACATGCCTGGATTTGTCTGAGAAGACATCTCTCAGCTTATGAAAGTGCTTCTAAAGGAGTTCACCAACTATGGGAGAGGGTAGTAGAGGAGTGGGGGAGAATTGGTGTGGAGGAGTGTCAGAAATGGATAGAACACATGCCTAGAAGGGTTTCAGCAGTTATCAAGGCCAAAGAAGCTCATATCAAGCTCTAGCTATTATCATTTTTACCAAGTCAAAAAACTGTATGAATGCATCATGCTTTTGAAATGACTCCCATTTGATCAATTCTTAATCAAATCTCTTTATTCTTGCACCATGGAAAGCCATCAGTATACACTCTATTTCATATGCTTAGGCCATGTGGCTAGAATTACTTGTTAGTGAGTAATGTTGCATTTAATGCTAAATACACAAACATTCAGACAGTTTTTTGAGCCACTGTAATGTATTATTTTTAACACATCATATAATTTCTGTTACGATTTACCTCAAACTACATTTTTTCCTTGCACTTATCACTTACATACACATGGGTATAAGTCCCAACTCGGACATTTCTTTCTTTTCATTGCTGACTACGATGCCTTGACACATCATCCGCTTCCATCACATTCCATGCGATTCCACTCCACTTGCTCTGTTAGCGATTCCTTCCATCATATTCCTCCACTTTCTATGCCTGCCCTGAATACCTTTACATATATAAACCCATGTCGTCGCATCTATGCTCCTCAGTCTAGTCTTACTGTTTTTTACCTCATACTTCCTTGTACTTTGCTGGAATACATCAGTGTTCCCACTCCACAATACAGGCCCAAGGATAGCCTTAATACCTTCTTGCCTCTCACCGCTTCGAACCACCCTAAGTAGGAAGTTCCCATTGTTGACCTTGCCTAGAGGTCTCCTTGCCCACTATTAACTTGGAAGTCCTTGTCATCTGTTCTCAATTGTAGGCAGACTCCTTGCCCACCGTTAACTCAGTAGTACCTTGACTGCCATTAACTCGGTAGTACCCCTCATTGCCAAACCTTGTTAGTAGGAAGGCCCCCTTGTAGACGCCTTGCAATCATCAAGCTCCGTCACCTCTTTGACCACAGTTAAGACCGAAGACCCAATGGTTCTATGCCTGCCCTCACCCAGGTCAGCCGTAACAATTTCCATAAATCATACAACTTATGTTTCTTTACTTGAACTATTCCTTTCACATACTGAACTATTTCTAATGCACATTGCTTATCCTTGCTTAACTCTGGACTGGAGTTGCTGGAGTTAGAATGCACACATATTCTCTCACTATTTAATCTTTTCTCTGTCTTTGACTCACCTCAGTTGTGATTTCTTACTTGGGCATCTGGCTAAGGTGAGACCTCTCTATTTATTTACCTATAGTTGTACTGACTCTGTGTAGTACTGGGTATCTCTGCCCTTACTGTAGGTGAATATGGTTGTGATTTCTCACTTGGGCATCTGGCTAAGTGCTGTATATCTCTGAAGCTGACCAGACATCTAAATAGGGGTTGCCAGCTCATACTGGACACAAGCAAGAACTCACTAACAACTAGTCAAGCTAGGCAAGGCACAATACAGTGCATACTAGAAAGGGCTAGTAAAGGATTTTGGTAATGGACAAGGGATTGTAACTGGGAATGCCACAAGAGCTTATCTGGAGTTCTTGGGCTATATATTAGTAGGTTTATACAGTACAGGGGTTGTTTGGTCATCTTAGGTTGTGATATCCATGTATAGCAACCATGGAAGGTTATAGAATGTCATAGAAGATCATGGAATGTTCTAAAAGCTGTGTCAATGAGCACATTAGTTAGTAAATCAATCAGCATTGGTTAGTATGTCATGTGACATGAAGTTATGTGATCTTTTTTGTATGTATATGAAAAGTTATAAGAGAATAGCAGAAAATAGCAAGAAATTAGAAGAAAAATGGACATGTCATAACACTACCCTCCACCTAGAAATTTACTTCCAGAGAATTGAAAAGAAGACAATAGGTCATGAATGTTTCATAAGAGCAGAGGCCCAGCCTATTGGCAAAGTTCTCAGCAAGCATTCTCAGCTTTCATAATGCAGATGAGTTGGTTCAATGAAACTCTTGTACAGCCTCTCTAACATTCATTATATCTGACTCTAATTGTGAGGTTCTGTCTTTCTTGGCCTATCCTTTCCAATAGACTGAATATTCCAGCTGGTATTCATGGAAGCAAGAGTTAATAATGTATTCAAATTTATCTCCTGAGCATTGTTTGTGATGTGTACTGGAACTTCTTGTTGGCCAGTTGGCAAGGAAGAGATTCCTGGTAGGGCTTGATGTGACTTAGATTTATTACTGGGTGAATACACATAGACTTTGGGAGTTTCAGATCTACTACATTATCACCCACCTTTTTGGTGATCTCACAGGGACCCAACCATCTTTCTGTTAACTTTGAAGACTGGTGGGCATCTTATAGATTAAGGTGTGCTGTAGACAGCCACAGCCTCTGCCCAACAGTATAGGTAGGTGCAGTAGACTTATGTTCGTCTGCCTGGGCCTTCATATGGCCTTGAACTCTCTTTATATTTTCTTTAACTCCTTGAAGGGTAGAGTGAAAGTCCATTTCAAAGGAAGTTCAAGTAGAGCCTTTGCCTCCTGTGGATTAATTCCTGTTTATTGAACAGTGATCTTGAATGATAACTTCTCTGTGGCACTGTGGTTGCAGTTATTTTAGTTGAACTGTGCAGGTGCCAACCACTCAGTCCATTTAGCTTGCTTTTATACAGTGAAGAGCTGAAGGTACTGCTAAAGATCTCAGTTTACCATTTCTGTCTAAGGATGAAAGGAAGTGGACAGCTAGGGTTCAATGTAAAGCATCTTGCACAAGTCCTTCATAACTTGGGCTGAAAACAGTGGGCCTCTGTTTGTGATAATGGAGTTGGAAAGGCTATGGATCTGTTAGACATGAGTCTGATATAGTCTTGCAGTCTCTAGTGCCATAACCATTTTAATCATAGGAATGAACTCTGCCTCCTTGGAGAACCTGTCAACCACCACTAGGATAACATCATGTCCATTCAACTCTGAAAGCACTGTAATGAAGTTGGCAGCAATGTCCTGCCAGGGTCCAGTGTGAATGGGATTTAATTGCAGCTTTCCTGCAGGAGGAGTGTGTATTGGCTTCATTGTGGAATACCTTTCACTTCTGGAGCAGTAGTTCTTTATTTGAACATACATTCTTTCCCAGAACAAGTGCCTGGCAGCTAGTTCAAAGGTCTTGTCACTGCCTCCATGTCCTGCAAGGGTGGAGTCATGTAACAGGGATATTACACTTTGCCATAGAGTACCTTTACCAGGCATCCAGATGTCATTAAGTTCCTTTCACCAGCTTCCACTTTTGATTGAAGAAGCTCCTTTCTAACTATCATCTGTGTTAGAAAAATCTTGTCCAACAGATCTTTTTCAGCTGTGCAAATTCTAACCTCAGCTCTCCTTACTCTTTCTTTAGAAATAACAACCACTCCCCTGTCATCTTTTTCAATTCCTTTAATGTGGTCTTATCCCATTGAAGGATATCAGCCTTGCCCATCAACATTCCTAGCTTCTTCACCAAGATAGTTGAACCTGCTGAGGTATTGGGCCCATCTGGCCCATTTCTAATTCAGATCTTGTGAATTATTGAAGATTGGCATGGTATGTTGATATCTCAAACCTTTTTTGGGCACCTTCCAGGTGGTGATGCCATTTCTCTAAAGCATTAATGATGGTCAACATTTCCTTGACAGCCATGGAATATTTTCTTTGCTCCAGTGTCATTGAGCAGGATGAAAACACTACCATATTCCACTTCCCATCTTCTTTCATCATCAATGGCATAGCTCCTGTTGCAAAGTCTGATGCATCACATTCTAGTCAGAACTCCTTGTCTATATTCAGGTAACTATCAAAAGCACATTGTTCCTTCTCAGTCTAGTTTCACTGGATGTCCTTCTTTGTGAGATCATTTAGTGGTCTGGCCAGTAGAGAGAAGTCTTTGATAAATTGGAGATAGACATTGGCTGGTTTCAGAAATTCTCATACTCCTTTTACATTGATGAAAATAGGCCATTTAGCAATCCCTTGGCACTTGTCCCCTGCCATAGAGATTTCTTCTTCAGAAATGATCATGCTGAGCATCTCTACCTTTTTAACTAAGAAGACTTTTCAGATTTTACAAAGAGATCATAATCTGCTAACCTTTTCAGAACCTCTTCTATCACCTTGTTGTGCTCTCTCTGATCCCCATTCTTTGTGAAGATTAAGAGGTTGTCCATATAGATGATACAGACATCTTGCCTGTCACAGAAGATGTCATCCATGATGTCCTTAAAAGTAACTTGGGAGTTGCAGTGACCAAAGAAAATCATTGTAGGTTCAAAGCTTCCTTGGTGGCAGGTGAAAGTGACTTTCCATCTGTTGCCTTCCATAATACTGACATTATTGTAGCCCCACCTTAGATTCATTTTTGTAAACAGTTTTAGATGTCAGAGGTAAAGGATAGTTGTTCTTCGCTGTCCATTCATTAATGAAATAGTAGTCTTGCACCATCCACTTCTTTCCAACCTTCTTTGATACAAACAACACAGATGATGTCTGTAAAGATTTGAAGGGTTGAGTGTAGCCCTTCTTTAACTGTTCATTAATGAATGCATCTATTTCTTCACACTTTCCTGGAGACATGTTGAAGTTCTTGGCTATGTGAGGCAAAAACCCTTCCTTCAAGTCAATGCAGTGATTTCAGGCCTTCCACTCAGAGACTCATTCTGATGCTTTCTTTAAGACATTTATAAAAATTTTGAAATACTGAGCAGACAAGCTTATCAATTCTGGGCTCATTGACCTCCAGGATTTTATTCTCCATAACCTTTGTATAGACCTCCCATGCATTCTCAAGTTCCCTTTTCTCAAGATTACATATTCTCTCTGCTCTATCTGAAAGTAAATGACATCTTTGTGAGTACCAGGTGAGCTTGACAGACCCTTTCTCCCAGTAAATGTCTGGGTTATGTTTGTAGAGCCAGGAGCACCCCAGGATAAGAGACATCTTGCCTACATTTACTACATCTGCCATCATCCTTTCTTGATGTCCATGAAAGTCAATGATCAATTCAGTAATGTGAGTGATGCTACCTGCTGAGTTTCTGGTTTCATCAGCATTTAATACTGGAATGGGATATCTGAGCTCTCTATCTCTGATTTTGTTTCTTCAGGCCCAGTCTCTGTCAGTAAATATTCCATGGGCTTCACTATTTAGAATTTCTTTTGTGCTTTTCATGTCTGGTCTATTTGTAGCACCTGTGACCTTTAAGTCCAGGTAGATTTCCCTTTGCCCAGAGTTTATATCACAAACCACAATGATTTCTGGGGCTTCAGGAAGTGTTGCCTTGTTACCATATTTTTTGATCAAATGAAGCCCACATTTCTATGTGGCAAGCTTCATTGTTAAAGTCTCAGTCACAGTTTTCATTTTGTTTTCTTGGGGGATAGCTTCTACTACCTTGTTATCTTCTGCTTTCTGTCTTCCAAGAAGAGAGAATCTATTATTCTTGTCTGATGCTCCCTGAGTGCACAGATTAATCAGATAGCATGATGTTTTCCCTAACACTTTATGTCAGAGTCAAATTTATCCCTAATGTAAACCCTTACTTCAACATTTATATTTCTGATAGCTTCTTCAGCAGAATATTTTTTTTTGTTGTAACTGTGCTGGGCATGATATCATGGCCATGTTGTACAGAGGCCCAATGGTGTCCATATGTCAAATCATTGTAGTAGTGGTATTGTTTTTGATGCAAGTCAAGTGATGGAAACCTGTTAAGACACAGTCAACCTCTGCTCTAACCCTGGCTGGAATCCAGAGGGTTGCATTCGGAGGGGTAAAGGCTTGGCACAGGACTTAGGTGTTGCACCCTCACACTGTCACTGTCTTCTTGTTTGTTGACACATTGGAGGAGACCTGGAGAAAGATGATAGGACTGTCTAAGTCAATATTCAGCCTAAGGTATTGACATACAGATACAGGCTTTATATACAGAGGGGGCTGCAGATTAGTACTAAAGGATCAGATGACTAAAGTAGCAGAGGTCAGATAAGTATATGCCAGAGCTGTGCTATACAGCATCAGAGGCAAGACTAAAATAAATAGGAAACAAGAGAGAAACATACAGCAGAGGTTCAGAGGTTCAGAGTTACATATGAATGAGAATGCACCAGAGGTGTGTGCAGAATTGTGTGATAGACACTGGAGTTGCTGTCTATATGACATAACCCCTCAAGCACCCACATCTGTTGCATCGTTTCTTTGGCTTTGAACACCTGTTGGTCCAGCAGTCTCCATTTCAGTTGAAGCACTTTGCCTTTCTAATAGCATCCACATCCATGACATCATTTTACTGGTATGTGGGATTTCTTCTTTGTGTTAGTAGGTAGGGCATATATCACCAAGCAGTAGTGGTTGTGCCCTGAGTAACAAACTCAAGTGCCTTCATTTTTTTTCTGAACTGTTAGGATCTCCTTGATATAGTCCTGGACATTGTCCTAATGTTTGCCATTCAGGATGATCTTTTTAAGAATGTCTGGCCTGACAGATCCTTCTAGCCATCGAACTTCCTCCATTTTTTTCAAAGGTTCCTTGATTGTAAATGGCCTGGAACTTGACAATGAAGTTCTCAGCCCTTTCTCTTTAGCATTGTTTCAGGCTTTTCAGCTCTATAATTGCAGCATTCTAATTGTTTGCAAGAGTAAAGCAGTTTCTGAACCATTCCTCAAGCTTGTGGGGAAAAACCATAACAATCTCTGCTCTTACTACAGAAGTTTGAGGTGGTTGAAGTGAAAGCAACCTATGCAACTTGCAAGTTCCCTGAAAAATGGAAGACAATCTGTGAAAAAGCTGTCCTTGGATTGGTCTACATGACAAAACAAGAGAATGTTTGCACAGCTCTGTACATCAATTCAAATCAGTCCCAGATTATGTATGCAGAAGAATCAAATCTCATGTTGACTAAATAGAGTCCAAAACAACTGATGACTATTGGAAGGGAAAAAAAGGACCTGAACAGTTGTTATCTTGATCTCTGGCAGTGGAACACTGTTACTGTTACAGTACAATGACAAAAACTTGACATCATCTCACAGGTGTATGCTATGATGATTCACAATGTGCATTCAAGCAGAGAAAAAATGGGCCTTTCTCCATCACAGAAAGTAATCAAGCAAACAATGCATGGTTAGTCCATTTCTCTGAGAAGTTTCAAACCTGGTTGAAGAAGAATCATCCAATGATCATTCTGCAGTCTATTCCTGGAGGATATACAGGTGTTCCCAAACAACCAAGTGATTGTCAAGATGTTGTGGCTAGATGCAGGGCCAGCATCGACAACACTGCTAGTGGCATTTAAGCATGTGAAAAGGCTGAATCACTGAATTTTGACAGTGGAGAGACAGTTGAAGAGAAGGAAGAAGACAGTCTGCACCATGGAAAGTGTAAATGGAAGGCTAACATGCTTTACTCAGCTGAGTCACAGTGATTAGCAGTTGGTAGCCTATGTAGTAAGCTGAGGCACAAGGCAGTGCAGGGTGAAGTCTGTGCAAAAGTGAGGCAAGGTGGCATGCTTCTCTTTCAAGCCACCTTCTTCACTTCAGCAATTTCTGCATCAAGCACTCTTCATTTGTCACCCATTCATCTCTTCCCCTCTTGGCTTATTTGATGGCTGACACCATCACATGTAATGCCTGCTCAACACTTGACACCTCAACCACAGTAAATCTTGTGGATCATTCACTGCAAGGGCTCTCACTCTAGCAGCTTACTTTGTTCTGTCAACAGGCTAGCACAGCCTTGAGCCAAACCCTTTGAGTTTACCCACCCACACATGCATAGTACATACCTTCTCCATTCAACCAGCAAGCATGCACCATACTTAGACCATACACTATGCCATGTCATTTGAGAGATATGTTGTCATCTAGAGAGTAAGGTATACAACATTTAAAACCATGAAACATCACTTGTTTAAAAATTTTAATGGTAGCTCAATTTCAAGGCTTGAAAACAAAATTGTCAAAAGAAAATTACAAACAAGCATTCTACATTAATTTTTATTGAGTGGATTTTTGAAATATTATACTTGTTGATTGGCTTGTAAAATTTTTGGACAAGTGAGGTTTGATGGTTTTCAATGTTGCCTACCTTAGCAAAAACAGCACAACTCACATAAATTATTATATAATCTAAAAAATACCTGGGCTTTTTTTTCATGCTCTTTTGACACTTTTCTCACTTATTTTGCTTCTCTCACCTACTCCCCTTTTGATGTGATTTATTTTTATATTGTTGATTTCCATTAATGGATTTTAGCACCTTAATTTTGGATTTTAATTAGTTACCCATGGGTAACAACTGTTACTGCAATGCAATAACCTCAGCAATGAGACAGGACAGTAATCATGGTCACAACAATGAGACAGTTGTGATGCTTGCACAATGATGACATACCAATGGCACATAGCCATTGCCATGACTGTCACCAGTGCCATTATGACAGTAATGAGACAGGATGGTGTGGCTGCAACTGTGATACAATAACATCAGTAATAAAACAGGATGGCCATTGTGGCTATGATCTATGATGACATGACACAGGTTGGAACTGTGACCATAACAGGATGGCTGCTGCCACAATGACAACATGGACACAATGCCTGTACCATGAAATGCCAATGGCAAGTTCAGGCCTCAGCCTCAGATGTGTGGTTAGTCCAGCCATACTCCCACTCACCCACTCAAAGCAGCAAACATGCCAGTGGGAACTACACCAACAGTGACACAACAGTGACCAAAATTACATGGCAGTGGCAATGTAGAACCAAGTTTCAACTCATCCACAATGCCACCTCTACCATGACTGGCTACAAACCACAACAATAATGGCATGCCACAGGGGTTGCAAATGCAATCATGACATCACAACAGCAACAACAATGGAGCAGCAGGTGGGTCACAACAACATGGTCATGATGGCTGGAGAAGCAGTGATGTTGTGATAATGGTCACCACCACATCTGCAATAAGGAGGGGTGACCCAAATGGCCTGAGTCACAATGTAATGGCTATCAACATGACTGCAAGAGCAATGGCAATGATGGCATGCCATAGAAATCATGAATCCAACTGCAAGGCAATGACAATGATGATGAAGCATCAGGCAGGTCACGACAAGATGGCTGTGCTATCCAAAGCAGCAGCAACAATGTGATGATGGCTGTCACCATACCCACAATGAGGAAGAAATATCAGGACAACTGGAATTGCAATGGCACAGCTGCCAGCTTGACTGTGATGATGCAGAATGACCAGGATGGGCCCAGTCTTGATGATAGAATCACCAGTCTGGGCACAACAAGGCAGCACAACCATGATCATGACAGGACAGTCACCAGTGTGGATACAACCATGGCATGATGGCATGGGGATGGTCAAACAACAACCAGTGACCATAACAACCAATGATGATGAAGTGTCAGGTGGGTCATGGCAGGATGACTGTGATGGCCAAAGCAGCAGTAACAATGTGATGATGGCTGCCATTGCACCTGCAATGAGGAGGGATGACTAGGACAGCTCGAATTGCAACAGAATGGCCACTAGCATGACCATGATGATGCAGGATGACCAGAATGGCTCCAGTCACAGTGAGAGTGTCACCAGGATGGGTGTAATAAAACAGCCTGTTCACCATGGCCTCCACCATGCCAGGACAGTTACCAGCATGAGCACAACCATGATGCAACAGCAGGGGGATGGTCAGACAGCAACAAGCAACTATAATGATGTGATAACAGTATGTCAACGATGGTGACATGACAGCAACCACAGCAATAGGTTGGAATAGCTACCACCATATGTCACACACTGTACTTTGTATGTATGGAAATAGATGACATTTTGATGTATTCTGTATTTTTCTGGAAATCACTGTGAATAAAGTACTTGAAGGTACATGAAGAAAGGTGAGCCAAAGGGTCTGTTTTGTTTCTTGGTGTGTGTGCCAGCATGGAGCTCACTACTGAATGCAAGCACAGTGCCAAAGGCCACCTGATTCTGGTATTATGATGTGTCATTGTTCTGTGCATGGCTGATGGAATGTTACTATACTGTACTATAGCTATCTACTGTCAGTAATGCATTCAGTACATCAATATCAACGCTTTGAGTTAATTATGTAAGCACTGAAAACGAACATGCTGCTGGCAACTCCACAACATCCAAAACATGTCCGCTTTTGGAAATTGTATTACAACACATGCCCCTTCATTATTTCACTTCACCACCTCATTCTATGTCATCAAATGCTCTTATATTCGCTTGAAATACTATAGTACATGTAAAATAATATTCATAATCGTTTATACTGTTTTATATCAGTAGATATAGATACAGTGGCTCAAAAAAGTGTCCCAATGTTGGTGCATTTTGAAGAGATTGGTTAATTGCAATAACAAAAACCAAACAAGGCCAAACAATTGCAGGAGCAAAGGTATTACTCGCTCTGGGCTGCCTAACCCCACTTGAATGATGTGATTTGGTTGTCATGCCACTGAGTTATAGCCACTTTAAAATGACAAGTCATTGGGACCCTTATTTGAGCATCATGCTGTAATTCATTACCTGGTAAATAACGAATATGACAGCTTCTGGTGGATACTATGCCTTGACCCTGAATGATTATATACATTACATAATTATAAGGTGTATAAATAATACTCATCCAGCTTGTTATGACTACCCTGGGTAAGGATAGGCGCAGCCCTTCGAGGCGGGTCTACAAGGACGAAGGAGAATGCGGCTAGGCACTCTATGAGGGCGAAGTTCTGGGGTTCTAGGAGAGCAAGGCTTTACTGCTCGTTCTATCTCAACGATTGAACATCGAGGAGAAGACTACCTCTGAGATCGATTGTCTCGAGGTGAACAGGAGGTTTCCTTAGAACAGCGTAGCCTCAGGAGCGCTACGAAGTCTCAAAGAGCAAGGAATTTCCGGTGAGGAACTAGGACTGAGGGTTGAGCAAAGACCCAGTGTATTGAGGTACACGAAAGGGAGGTCTAGCTTAAAGATACAAATACAGGGAGACGAGTTTATATAGGCCAGGATGGAACCGCTGACGAAGCAAATGGAATCGCATAGAATGCGATGGAAATCAGATGATGAGCAAAGGTATCGTAGTCAGCGGTGAAACGAAAAGAACGTCCAAATTGGGATTGACACCCATGCGTAGGTAAGTAAGAGGAAAAAGGGGCCGATCGTAACATTACCCCCTTAGTACATCCAAGACTGTGACGACAGATTAGAAATCGAGGTAACGCCCACCTCCGGGGGAGCCCGTCATGTTGGCCATTCCCTCCGCAGTATATTCCTCATCCCCATCAGACAGCATATGGCAAGGGGAAGTAGATCGTCTAGGCGGAGGGACTGGAATAGGTCGTCCGAACGTGTTACGTCTGGTTCGAGGGGGTCTGGTAGCGGGGGGTCGGCCGGTTCCTCGGCATCTAGATGGTGAGCCTCTGGAACTGTGCGATGACAG
>JBBPTO010001623.1:0-14586 GCA_038094155.1 Pulveroboletus cf. aberrans
CGTCTACGGTGTATATGGGGTCTGGCGGGGGGGGGGGAGGGACCGCGTATGGGGGTGGCGGGGGGGGTGGGGGTGGCGGTGGCGGTGGAGGTCCGAGTGGAAGGAGAGGCGGAGGCGGGTTCTATGATCGACGAGGTGGTTCTCGTCGAGGTCGCTATTGATCTCTTGGTGTCATCTGCTTGCTCAAAATACAAAGTTTGGCCTCGTGACTCACATCGTCTCAAAACAAGTCTAGTGACTTACACGATGATAGATACATCCAGGGCAAACATATACGAGGAAACCATGACCAACGGAACTCATGCGTGTGAGAAAACGAATCGGAGAAAAAGAAACGAATTCATTGCTGCATTTACATGACGAGAGAGAAATGTACCGTTTCCCATGCATAGTTACATTTGGTATTTGCTTACTGCCAACCCCATGGACGTCGCATATCATTTACATTTTGCATCGATTCACCATCCTTAGTATCCCCGAGCGACGAAACGCAAAGCAGTCCCAGGATAAAAAAGGGACAGACAACGAAAGCGAATAAAATAAGGATACGTGTTCTGTCCGTCTCGAAAAATTCTCAGTGAGGCTCCATCACCCCCTTCCGCGCCTTCCTACCAGCGTCCAGGATGGCATCTCCCCAAGATTTCGCTTCTCGGACGCTGGCAGCACGCAGCACGATCGTGTCTCCCCCGCGTGGATATGCCACGTGAATTCGAACGAGGGGATCTTCCCAGCCCATCCTCGATGTCTTGATCTGAATCTCGTTCACCGGAATCGGCTGCAACAGCATCTCGATCAGTCTCATGTCGATCGATCATTGAGGGACCCCGACGGCACACGCACCACGCGGTACAACCCGTGGTCAGCCTCGTCCACGAGCACCAATACGTCGTTGCACAGCAATACCCGCAATTTGCGCCCACTCTTGGCCTTGTTGAGTACGCCCTCCCGGAGTAGCTTGCGTGGACCGAGATGTCGCGTCGGCGCCGTTAGATCGAGACGCCCTTGGCCTATCCACAATGAGCGACTGATTTCTCCGAGCCGTTCTGTTCCTTCTCGATCTCGGATGGTTTCATTCACCTCCTCGAGGATCTTTTCGGCTGCTTGAAGTGCAGTGGATATGGACTCTCGTTCAGCAATGTCACTCCACGAAGTGGAAGTATCACCAGAAGGTGATGGGTTTGTGTAATGCAAGATCTGACGGATGAGTAAGGGGTATCGGGTAAGACGTTGCACTGGAAACAGGCAACCGACGAAGCGTCAATCGATTACGTCTTGGACATCGTTTTGACGTGGAACGCACTAGGTACGAGCAAGTAACTCGACAAGTCCAAATTCCGTGCTGATGGGTCTTCCCGAAGACTCTATAACAAAAGGATAGTTGCAGCTCCACTCGTGCACATATATGACTAACCAAAGCTGGGAACGTACCTGCAGCTGTGCGACCAACGCGGGATTGCGCTCCCGCATTCGCTGGAGGACCTTTCCGGCGTTCGCTTGGTTGACACAATAGCTCTACAGTGGAGGGCGGACACATCAAGTCAGGTTCAACGACAACACATAGACAAACAGCAGCGTACGAGGTATACGGCCATGTTGGGCATGTGCTTTTCTAACAAGTCACCAATACGGTCAATGTAGAGTCGACAGTCGCGCTGCCGCTCTTCCAGGGTTGAATGGAATGTCTTTCAGTTCACGTCAACGATTGCATATCACTACAAATGCGGACAGTGATTGCTTCCTCACCGTATTCGTTATCAGTATGTCCTCGATGTTTGAAAAGATCGTCTCGGTGGCCTTTTTGTCCAACACTTCCATCAAACGGGAGTAGAACAGCTGCATGGGTGCATTATCCAAGTCAGTTCCTTGTGTCTCAAACGTATCACACGAAGAGCCTCTAGAATCCCGCATCGTGACCCAAAGAAGGATACGCACCTCGACGATGAGCTGAACGTCCCGCACGTAATCCGCTTCGGTAGAGATCAACTCGAAGATGGCCTCCTGACGCTTCCGCTCCTCTTTCGGAATCCCTTCCAACGCAGACCGATCCACCAAGCTCGCCCAAGATGACCCGAACACTGGACTGTCCTCCCTCACCAGACCAACCTCCCTGCTTTGGCCACCAGGCGATGCCGGTAAAGGGGACGGCGAGTGCATAATCGGTCCGGAGATGATCAGCTTGCGATCACGCTCGGCGACATTGTAGTTGTTGTCCAGCGTACCTGTGCGGGCCGCATGCCGTCCCAGAAAGCTCAAAAACTGTGACGTGCGCGACTCGTTCGTACCACTGTCACGTTCCCGGTCGCGTTCCCGGAGCGATATCGCGGGCGACCTCGGAGGTGACGTTGGCGCCAACGATAACGAGGTGTCCAACGACGACATGGACATCCGACTCGCTGAAGCTGGCGTCGCGTACCCGTGCGACAAGGCAGAAGGGGGTAGCTGTCCGTGTCCGTGTCCGTGCGAGGCTTGCTTCTTCTTGAACATCTCGTACCGCTCGAACGCGTCGTCCGGGTGGACGATGCTCCCGTCCGACCGTGTCTTTAAGCGGCCCGTCCCGAACTCCTCGTCCCCTTCTACGTCCCCTTCAACACCCAAATTATCCTCTGCGGCAGCGCGCTGAAAAGAGCGAAAGAGCGCGTCTCCAGGAGATGGTTCGCTCGTAGGCAATGCGAGCGTCGGGATCGGCGGGAGGTCCTTCGTCTTGATGTGCGATAACGCCGGAACCCGCTCGGGCACGGCGGGCGGCAGACGCCGTCTTCGTCCCGGAGACTCTGTCGAAAACGCGCCCAGCGAGCCTGAAACCGAGCCCGATGTCGAATGCGTGTTGGTGCTCAACACAGGCGCGTGGTCGGCGCGGTCGTGGTAGCGTGCCTCCGAGACCAAGACGCGACTCGACGCGTCATAGTACGCCACTGAACGCGCGGACCCCTCCTCCTCTCCACCCTCCTCATCCGACACGCCCATGCTCACGATCAACCCAGCCGCTTCCAACACCCGCCGTCTCTCCATCTCCCTCGCCGCCGTCTCCGACTTCCTCGACTCTGTTCCCGCCTCAACATCGTCCCGTTCCGGCTCCTCCGAATCCTCCTCGTCCGACAGAGAGTAATACGCATCTTCTTCGTCCTCGTCTCCATTCATGGACCACGCCTCGGCTAATTCGGGCGCTCTCGGTTTCGGTCGCGTATCTTGCGGAGACGTGTTGGGGGTGCTATAAACGTCAGTCACCTTGTCGTGACCGTCGCCGTCACCGTCACGACGATCGGTTCTCGACCGAACTCGCCCATCAGTGTCTACGTCGTCGTCTGTGCCGAGGAGAGACCGAAAATCATATCACGAGTAAACGAAGCACAAGTAGATTTTCCGAATTGGTATTGTATCCGATAAATTTGTTTGTTTGTTTGGATTTCAAGTCCACGGAAGAAAAAAGAAAAAGGAACGGAGATTGATAACATGCAGCCAGCGAGTGATGATGCAGGATGATACCAAACAACAAAAAAAAAACAAAGAGATATATTTCAGTCTATATCCACCCCAGCAGGTTAAAAAAAAGGTAAGAACTCAAGAGGTGCGTCTCTTTGCGTCTGTAAGGAAATCCACTAACCCTCGGTCACCTCCACGTATGCGGCAGGCACGATGAATACAAGACCGTCGCGTTCGGCTTTCCACCAGTCCGTTTCAGAGCGGTCGACGATGGTGAGCAAATCACCTTCATTCAAGGCAAGCTCATCTGCGTTGACATTCTCGTAGGGATACAGCGCCGTCGCGTGAACTGTGTTTCGTCAATTACTACCTTTCAAATAGCGCATTTGGAATGTGGCATACCTTGTTCAACTTTCTGAACATACGTCTGAGGGAAGAAGCCACTTTTTCCGTCCTTGACCCTAGTTCCGTACCACCAATCTGCACCAGTCTTGCTCGGATGAGCGACGATGATCGTGTTTGCATCAAAGTCTGTGAATTGGCACTCGAAGCTTGAGCAACGGCATCATACATATCAACCGAGATACAGACCTAGATCTTCGGATCGTTGTGCTTCATACGGGAACAAGGATCTGACCCGCAACTCTGAAAACGGACCCAAGGTCAACGTGTGGATCAACGAAGTCAGAGAAAGCGCAGCGCACCAGTGGAGAGATCGACGTCGGCCATGAACTCAGACTTGTCGTCTAGTACATGATCAGAGACCTGGATGCCAGGGACTCCTTCGGTACCACTCTGCTCCTCTTCGTCTTCCTCCGAAGTTACTGGAAGACGGTCCACCTCCCGCCTGTTCGTGTCCGCGGCGAGCCCGCCATACCAATCCACCGATTCCTTCTTTCCGTGCCCAAAGGAGGCACTCGGCTCCATCAACGGTGCCACGGGGGCCTCGGAGGGTTGAGGGGAGGCCGTAAAGGTTGGCGTGGCGGTGGGAGGTGAAGAGGCGACCGCGTGTATGTGCGCAGGTGGAGCGTTCTCACCAATGACCCTCCCTGATGTGGCAGCGCCGCTTCGGTCATTCGTGATAGTCTTTCTCAGGCGGGCACCACCCTGGATGGCACTCAGCAATGCATTCCGATCACCCGTCGGTGCTGGCACAGCAATCGGTGCAGACGGCGCAGCTGGGGCAGGTGGTGCCGATGGTGGAGGCGGAGGCGGCGCAGGAACAACTGGTGATGTAGGAGCGCTCGAAGACGGGACCGGTGCAGCCGACTGAGGACGGGACGGGAACATACCGCCGAAAAGCTCTTGCGCGAGACCCATCCTGGTATCCCTCGTAACAAGCTCTTCGTCGCTGCTATCATCTTCCTGCTTTTCCATCACATCGTCCCAGTCATCATCGCTGTCGTTCGGTGCGGTGTGGTATGTTCTTTTGACCGGAGGTGGAATGCCTGGACTCTTGGGAGGTGGTGGTACCACAGGTGGTGCAGTCTGCGAACGGAAGAAAGGGTTACTACTTCCGTTTGCCGCGGTCGCCGGAGTGGTGGTCGGAGCAGAGCTTGCACCTTCTTTCATCATGCGACTGAAGGGGTTGTTGCTAGGTTTGTCAACGACAAGTGCCGAGGCAGGTGGCGCCGGTGGTGGAGGCGGGGGTGGAGGCGGAGCAGCCTCTTCAAAGGGTTCCTGCGCTTCAATAGGTGTAGACACTAGAGGTGCTGCAGGAGGTGGCGGCGGAGGAGGCGGGATAGGAGCAAGAACGGGTGAAGTCGACACGGTCGCAGTCGCACTGACCGGGGGAGAAGTTTTGGTGGTCAAGAATTGGTTCCTGCGTGTTTGATACGCTGCCTCAGCCTTCCGAGCTTCTTCCTCTTCCTCCTCGAGCTTGCGAAGTCGAGCGACACGCTCTTCACGCCTCTTGCGTAGGGCTTCCTCCCGTTCTCTCAGGGCCACCTCTTCAGGGTCTTCAGGTACAACTGGGGCAGGTGGTGCGGGTGCAGGTGTAGGAGGCACTGGTGCTCGAACAACAGGAGTGGGTGCTGGAGGTTCACCCGGAACCGGGGGAGTAGGAGCAAGTACTTGTGCCGGAGTAGGAACAGCCAGTGTACGGGCAGCAGCCCCCTTCCGCGGTGGGGGTGGAATGGGTGGCCGCTTAGAGGAAGTCTTTGTGGTGGACGCAGGGACCGGCGCGTGCGCGGGAGCTGGAGGAGGAGCCGTCGCCGTAGATGTCGGTGGGGCGATCTTGTCTCCTTTCAGCGCCTTCTCCGCCTCCAACTTCTCCCTCCTTTGCTTTTCACGTTCTTCAGCCTGCCTCTCAGCTTCACGAGCCTTTCCCTCTGCTTCCTTCTTCTCCTGAGCGAGGCGGTCTTCGATCGTGGTGTCAAGCGTAGGAGTAGCGACGGGGGCGGACGAGGGAGCGACGACACCAAGGGCTTGTTTACGAGCCTCCAAGCGACGTTGAGCTTCAGCACGAACATATGCTAGGCGTTCTTCGGCTGTCATATTCTTCGTCGCTAGAGCAGGAGAACGAGCTGGGGCAGGAGCGGGAGGTGGGGGTGGGGGAGGGATAGGTTGACTAGTGCTGCTGACAGGTGCAGGGGGCGATGGAGGTGGCGTGCGTACAGCAAAGGACGGTCCACGGTCGCGGGCGGACCGGTCATAGTCCCTATCGTCCCTATCGTATCTTGACGCGCCCCTGGAATACGGACGTTCTTCCTCTCGGTATCGCGCTGCAGGTGAATACCTCCCGCTATCATCGTCCCCAAATCGACCAAACCGTTCATTCTTTCGATCCCGATCGCGCGCCCATTCCCGTTTTTCTCTCTCTTGCCTGGCATCCCTTTCCTCTACCTTCTTCTCGAGCTGTGGAACGTCCTCATGCAGCAATCTCACCAGTTCTCTTTCGAGGCGTCTCCTCTCCTCGTCCTTGGCCGACGTCCTCGGGCCTCTCGATGCGTACTCGAGATCCTCTTGTAGTCGGCTGATCCTATACCGCAAGTCTTCGAGTTCCCTGTCCAGTGCGTCAGACGAGCGCTCGGTCGCCAACGTATCGTCCAGCATTTTCTGCGTATTCAACAACTGTTTCTTCATGGAGGATAGATCTGCCGTTGCGGGACTCGAATCGTCCGCACGCGATCGAACGGTACTCCGGTCCACGTGACGATTACGGGGTTGGTAAAATCCACCTGGCGGCTCGACATCTTCATGCTTGTACACGGTCGCATCTTGTCGCCCGCCCTGAGGTATGAAGGAAGTCGAAGAAGTGAAAGAGTGTTCCTTGAGACGCGAGACTGGAGCATCGAGACCCGATGGAGAGCGTGCTCGAGTGTCATTCTTGAGAATGTCTTTGAGGAAATTGACAGAGGTATCGAGATCCCGCGAGGAGGGAGGTACTAACTCAGGAGGTAGTTGATCTGGGATATCGTTGCCATTCAGCCCTGAATGTTTAATAGGTGAATGAATAACGTTACGAGAACAACTGATGAAATCTGTTACGCACGCCTGTAGATCAGACCCATGGCAACATGAAACTCTGCCAAATTGAGTTTGCCCCGATTATCAGTATCGGCCAATGTCCTGAGGCGTGTAGATGGAATTGATCAGGTCTAAAGGTTTAGGCAGTGTCATAGTAAGGGATCGCAACTGACCAAATTCTGGCAAGGTCGTTCCTGTCTAGACCGCTTTGCCTAAAGACCTCCAGAGCAGTTTGACCGTTGATGAAACCCGTTCCCTGCGCATCCCATGCTCTGAAAATCTGATCGTACTGTTTCTTTTCAGCCTTGCTCAACTCCCACGGGACTTTAGCTGCTGTCCCGCTCGTAAGGGAGGACACCGAAGGACCACCGATCGGACTTTGGTCGACATTCAGGAAGCTGGGTTGCTGCTGAGGCGGCGGCGGCGGTAGGTTCTGCTGATAAGAAGAAGGGAGAGACGGAATTGAAGGAGGCGGAAGACGTTGCTGGAAACTTGGTTGCGCGCCTGGAAAACCTGTGGGGTGCACCTGCAGGAAGTTGGTTCCGGGCCCAGGCGCACCCGAAAATCCGGTTTGCTGGAGTTGCGGGCGCGCACCCGGAAACCCTGTGGGCTGAGGAGCGAGACCACCGAACCCTGCGCCCAAAACTGGCGCACCCAGTTGGGCACCGAAGCTACCCTGTGGCTGCTGAAACTGGGGTATTAGGTTCGGTTGTTGGCCAGGCTGAAAGCGTTGCTGGGATTGTGAGTTGGGAAAGCCAGTTTGCATAGAGTACTGAAATCCTGACTGCCACTGCGCCATGGTTGCAGAAAACTAGGAACTGCGTCCACCCGTCAGAGATGCCGTGCACATTATTGACCTTTTCAGGAAGGTTGGCGGCGTGAGAAATTTATGTCTAAAAATCGCACCTCACCTTAATCCATCTGTATCTCCGTAACACCAACTCGGAACGCTTCGGTATTGGGACCATTCAACTCGGACGACCCAGGAGAGCATATCCCAAGTGGTCCGAAGTTGATAATCTGAAAATTCGAAAATCTCATATTTCGGTATTCAGTGACCTAGTAGGTTTTATTCAGTCAGCTGATTTAGCAGTCTGAATAGTGGGTCTCAAACCCAGCACTAGCAGTTGGGCTAATACTGATGTAACACCGTCGAGTGGCACCGGCATGCAGCCTGGTGCCTGAATCCCGCCTTAATTTTCCTTCCAAACATCCCTACTAATACTACCAACTCCCCCAACAGTTTTCCCACACTCTGCTGCTGTCCCCGCCCTGCTGCAACTGCCACCTAACCTTCTGCCATCAACCTTCAACATCACCCACCCTAATTCCTAAGGAATGATGAACATCCAAAAGAGCCACATCTGGCTCTGGATCCCCATCTGGGCAGTCAACATCTGCCCTTCCTTCCAATCTTTCTTCCAAGGACATCAAAGTCCCACTTGTCCATTGGGACAAGGAGTGTGCTGTTTGCACAACCTGTCTCATCATGTGGTTTAAGGAGAATGAACCCGCACAACTCAAGGTTTTTTCAGATTTGACCAAGGATGCTAGGAAGTTCCAATGCAAGAAGAAAGTCTCAGGCTGCTCTTGGAACTTCTACCTTCAGGCTGCAGCACAGGCAATATTTGCAAATGATGAAGACAATACTATCTGGCAGTGCTCTCAAGTCCGACCAGACCTCTTTGCCCCCAAGGTCAAGTGCCATATCAGAGAGTAGGTTCCTAATTTCATAATGTGCATGTACATGTACTGATATGTTACAGGCTTTACAAGTTATATGCTGCAGAGAATCGAAAACTTGGAAGGACAGGTGCAGGGATGACATACAAGGCCTTGCAAGCTGACTCATCCAAGGCAAACATTTTAGGTATGTTTCAAAATCGTTTGTGATGTTGTACTTACAGTCTACTTAGATGACATTGTTGTGTTCTTTCCATGGTGGTCAGACTTGCATGGGTTCTGGCAGACCAACCCTGCTATCAATGCCTTTCTGGGAACCGCTAATCCTGAGCAAGACTTTGAAGGTGATGTGCTTGTGCTGTTCAAACTCAGTAACACAGGTAGTGGAGTCAGCTCTGCAAACAACACAGACTCTGGTCTGGAATTCCCTTTCTCATGCTCATTGCCTTCATATGTTGCCAGCCCCAATGCCTTGCCTGCAGTCACCCCACCCTTATCTTTGACTTATGACTCCTCTGGCAACTTCAATGGTGGTAACGACTTCAATTTCAAATTCAGCAATGAGGATGCCCTGTTCAACTCCATGTTCAACATGGATGTTGATGACCCTGCTGCAGGGTCATCAACTTCGTCTATACCGCTCCACTCCCACTTCAACCCATCTGAGTCCCTGCCTCCAGTTGAACACACCACTGTAAAGTTGCTAGGAAGCCCAAATGGATTTCCTAACAGTGTAAGTATGGGTTGTGAGCGGGTTTACTTGACTCAAAAGGGACCCAAGGGACTAGGAGAAGGTAATAGACCAATAACCATGCACTGTAAAGCTGGAAAATGTGAGTCTGGACCTCCCTGTTCAGTAGGGCTGAGAGTCCAACTTTTTGGATTTGAGTTGGAGTGCTTGACTTGACTTGACTGGCTTGGGATGCGGCAGAATTGATGGTTTCGATACTTAGAAAAACAGGCTTGTGATCAAGAGGAACTGGAATTTGATATGGACCAAAGTCCGAGATACAAAGTTTATAGTCCAGGAATACCCAAGACTTTATACATATCGGGTCGGTGAAGTATGTATGGTAATGAAATGGCATGATGACAGCAACGGTAAGTAGTACAAATGAATGGAACTAGGTATGATGTGCCCAGGTGAACCCATGGTTGCTCGGGACAGAAACTGATACAAAAAGAATGAAACCTGACTTACCGATTCAGATCTGGAGAACTCAGATTGGACAGACAGGACGGATTGAATGAATGACACTTGGGTTGGTCTTTGACTTGCTTGGGAACAGGACCTGCACTATAGGGGCAACAGATGAATAGGAAAAAGGGGCTTTTGCACAGTAGGGGACACTGGTCTCCTACATTGCTGACTCAGATGCCCAGGTGCAAATTGCTCTACCACCTTCACTGTTCATGCAGCCATCCAGGCTCTCACTGGATCATGGTCCCAATACTGTGAGGATATCATTTGCAACCTCTGCCTCCCACCACCATTATACAGCCCCATCTTCATGCCATCTGACTGGCCCTTTGCACTCTATGCGAGGCAGCCCCCTTCCTTTTTCATTCCATGTTGGTGCACCATGCATCATCACCATGCCACATAATATGCCTGTCATGGATTAAAATGTGATCTCTCTCAATTCTGATGATGAGTATACTGGGTTTTCTCACTGCAAGCCTCACAAGCCTGCAAGCTGTATACCAGGTGATTTCACCCTTTCATCTCATGACTGTGCCTCATGGTCATTTGAAGACCCATCTTGCCAGCTTGTCTCCACCCCTTCCACCTCTGTCCATGAAGATGATCATCCATTGGCATTGAGTGGTGCATCACGCTGATCTAAGGGTAAAGGTAAGTCAGTTACCATGCCTGCTGACCCTAATCAGGTCAATGACATCATCTCACATGGCCTGGGTGTTGTGGAGTCCCTTTGGCAGGAAAAGAGTTATCACCACAAACAACACTACAAGGATAAGGTGGCAGCATGGGACCATGAGCAGTGGAAGCTTGAGTTTGAGGCCAAGCTCAAGAGGGAAAAATCTGAGCAAGAGACTCAGCACGAGAAGGAGAGGCTCTAATTTCAGGCCAATCTTGAGATGGAGAAGCTAAAACTCCAGGCCAAGGTCCAAAGGGAGATGGTGTTGCTCCAGCTTCAGATGCTTGATCGTCAAATCAAGTTGGCAAAGCTGACAAACCTGCCTGCATAGGGAGGTGCTGGACATTGGTTGGTTGTCATTGTTGTCCTTCTGTTGCCATTGATGTTGTCCCTCTGTTGTTGTTGTCCTTTTCTTATTGTACTTTCCTTGTTTTTGTCCTCTCATCTTTTTCTCCTTGTCACCCTTTCATGTATATGTGCCTATGTCTTTACATATATACATGCCCCCATGTTCTTTACATTTACAATGTTATGTTATATGTTTGCAATGAATGCTAGAGATGTTGCAATAACATATTCATAACATGTTGCCTGAAAGCCTATCCAGGTGATGCTGCAAGACCATCATCCAACTCTGGCCCCTCTTCTTCCTCATCCTCTAGACTTCTGTTTTGTCCCTAACCTACATATTCTCTTTCAAACTCATCCAATGAGTTGGTTAGCTCAAGTTCTTTTTCAATGTCAATTATTAGATTGTGTAGGATCAGACAACAGCAAATCCAAGCTTTTGTATGTTTCAGATCCTTTTCTGATTGAATTCAAAAGCACATATCTTGAAGAGATTGGAAACATCCCTTGAGTGAGCCATAGAAATGTTCAGTTCAAACTCAAATCTATAACTATTAAGATCAATGAAAAAAATATATTAAAAACAACTTACTGATGATAAATGTTGATTGAAAGTCCTTTTGTCCTGACTGAGACCCCCTTCAACAGGTCTTTTAAATTGTGTTACACACCATGTCTGACTGGGATAGGCTGAGTCAGCCCAAAGCCATTCATTAGGACCAAAGAATCCAGTAGGAGTGTCAGGATACTAGACTCCTCCAGGACTTCATCCAACAGGGGTCCAAGGTGTATCGGTTGACTCCAGGGTGAAAGGATACTGGATGGGCCAGAGGTCCAATGGAGATGAGATGGAGTGACATGCAGAGGTGACAAAGGTGAAACAGGGCAGAGATGAGGGGTTATGGGGGTGAGGACTTGGTGCAGGACTTATGTGTCATGCCCTTGCCTACTGTCAGGTCCTCATTTTGGAGATAGGAGAGACAAGTGAAGAGGATAAAGGAAGGAGGAAAACTTCATCAGGATTGGACAGAGTTCAGAGGAGAGAGAACATCATTGAGTGACTTCAATAAAGACATCAAGCAACATCAATATTCAAACTGAGGAGTACATGCAGAGGTCTCAGGTTTATATACAAAGGGATCGGATCAGAGTCTGGAATGAAGAATGGAGGAAACCATATGTAAAGGTACAACAATGATCAGAGATCATAGGGTACTGAGGGGCGATGTACATAGGATATAAGAATGAAATGTAACACAGGAATAATCATAGGGATGGAACATAGGTCAGAGAAATGGAGCAAACATAAGAGGAAACAAGATCCAAACCAATCATAATTGGTCCGATGGGGGAAAGGGTTCTGGTATCAGATGTCCAATGTGTGATGGGATGGAGTCCTTCAAAAGAGACCAGAGATGAGGGAGTCAGAGTCGGAGGTGGCATAGGGGGTATCAGAGGGTGGTTCAGAGGTGTAATGATAGGTTAGAATGGGATATGACAGTGCCCCCCAATTAGGGCTGAGCCCTCGAGGCCCAAAGGTTAAAGCATAGAGTCCACTAGTCTGGTAGACAATGGGCTTTGTTGATCTGGTGGAATCTCAGGAGTGCCTGGTGGAGTTTGAACCTTGTGGCACTGTGTATAAGGTGTGTTCAGAGAACAATTTGCCTTTCATCCACAACCATGATGTCCAGCAGCCATGAAAGTACCCCATCTGATGACAAGATCAAGAAGCTGCAGGAGCAGCTCAATGTGGTGCAGCAGAGGCACAAGCAAGAGTTGGCAGCGCTGTAAAACAGCAAAAGGACTCTGGAGTGTAGTCCTATGCAAGAAATAGGGGTGCGAGTAGAGTTCTCAACCCAAGGGGATTGCAAAGAGAATAAAAGAGGACTATAGGAAGGGGTCCACAGGAAACTGGAAAACTCAAGTCTGGGTTCCTCCCTGTTCGGTAGGGCTAGGAAACCAACTATACTTGCAGGACTTGAGGGGAACTTGAAGGGAAAAGTAGAGAAAGGCTTAGGGAATCGGACTTTAAGGCTTAGGAATGGTGGTGGTTACTTGCACACTGTCTAGGGACTAAGTCCTAGGTACAAAAGTCTAATCCAGGCATACCCGAATGAAGTACAGTAAAGGAAACATAAAAAAGGCAAAAACCCGACCGAACTCGGAGCACGGGAATGGGTTCCGAGGCGCAGGAACACCGGGTCTGGTGTGCAGGAACTCAGGTCCAGACTATCAGATTAAAAACTGACCTTCGGACTTCAACTAGCTTGGCTCGGATTGGGATGAATGGCAGTAAACAGTCTTGGGTTTGGTAGGAGCGCAGGATAGGGGCTATCGGACCGTGGGAAAACTCCGGATATCACTGTAGGGAACTCCGGTTTCCTACAGCACGTTGGAGGTGTGAGGCAGAGAAATGCATGAGGAGAGAGCATGAGGAGCACAAGGAGCATGAATGGAAGGAGCATGCAGAGGTGGAGGAGAAGAAGCAGAGGCTGCATGAGGAGCATGAATGGAGAATGGCAGTGGAGTGCCACAAAATGGAGCTGTCACTCGCCAAGGCAAAGAGGAGATGCAACGAGGTAAGGAAGTGGAAGGTGAGAGAGGCAGGGAAGGAAAAGGAAAGGGCAATCAGAGAACAGGTGTGTGGCAAGTTCAGAGTGATGATGGGGCTGATGGAGGGTCAGGAGGACCCCATCAAGCTCAAGTCAGATGCAGAGGAGTGAACTGGCAGGAAGAGGAAGCAGAGGGAGCACAAGAGCGAGGGATGCGACCAGTGCCAGAGGCAGGGGGATGTATGCATGCCACCATCGGGCACAAAGGGGATGGCATGCATGGGGTACACAAGGGTGCACATCATGTGCACCAGGCCAGAGGAAGTGATGGAGGAGCCAGAGTCACCAAGGGGTGGAGAGAAGAAGAAGCAGGTGAGGCCTGTGGTGGAGATCACGGCAGAGTCATCAAGAATGAGCAGAGGAATGAAGGGAGCTGATGGAGCACTCCTAGGAGTGCTTTGGGAGGTTGTAGGTCAGCTTGAAGTGATTGTGGAGGTGGTGACTGGGGTTCAGAGGGAGCTCCACAAGACGAGGAAGGAACGGGAGAAGGGTGGAAGGGCAGAGCACACTGAAAGGGAGGTGCAGATGGAGGTGAGGGAGATGGGGGAGAAGAGGGTAGGGATGGAGGAGGAAGATGTGGAGAGGGGAAGAAGAGGATGGAGGGGACATATTCAGAGAGGACAGAGGGGATGAGGTTCAGAGTGGAGGTGAGGACGGAGGTGTGGAGGAAGTCAAGAAGGATGTGTAGAGTAGATGGAAACATTTTTCTTTTTCTTTGTGAATGGATGAGGTTCAGAGTAAAATAAAGGAGAAAGTAAGATGACAGAGAAAAGTACATATCGGAGGTTTTCATAAGTGTTTCAAAGTGAGTCGGAGAGTAATGTAACTGTTACAATCATCTAATCTATGATCTATGAATATCCCACATCGCACCTATGCACTACCATTACTCTAGAAACCCTACATGCAATGCTAGACTTCATCATATTAAAGGTAGCCTATTTGCAGTCATACAAAAGTACCAACCCCAATCATGACTTCACAACTCTATCCATGCATGAAGTATAACATCACATGCATTCTAGACCCTCCAAGACCATTCTATGTATTACCCATGACCCATACCCTACACTACACCCTTTGACCTATACATCTATGATCTTCCATTCTTCCATACTCTTACACATCAGGCATGTACAAGGCTGTCGCATGCTTCCATATAATCATAGCTACAT
>JBBPTO010001624.1:0-14579 GCA_038094155.1 Pulveroboletus cf. aberrans
TCTGATGCCCTTCTGACGGGGGGCTCCCAGGGAGAGGATGGGAGAGGAGGGCCCGAGCCCGCCTCTGCCGCGGGGGAAGACACGGGAGGGGGGGAAGACGGACGCTCGGAGCGGAGACGAAGACGAGGGGCCATGGAAGCGAGACGCAGATGGATGCAGGGGAGAGAGGGGAGCCCGACGTCGAAGAGAAGGGCAAGATGCACGAGCGGGAGGCTCGTGCATATATAGGGCTCTTCGACGTCGGAGCCCGAAAGGGTGCTTCCGCCGAGCGTCGATCGACGTCATCGGAAGCTCCCGTTTGTTGTGATGCGGGTGCGGTCACCCGGGAAGGCGTCGCGGACGGATCAGCGCTGTCGTTCCTCCTTGCTGACTAGTGTCCCAACAGTCAGCGGGCCAGTTCGGTGCGGCTGCAGGAGGTATACCCGCGATAGTCGGACCAACCTCTGACAAGTGTCGCATGTGGTGCGGGCACCGAGAAAAGACTCGGAGCTCCGCGGACAAGACCTGCGCGTACACCCCAAAATACAAGTTCTTGTTTGTGCTCACAGGTTACTCGCTTGCAGGACTAGCATGTTGTACTGCAGCGTCTGCGCCGGCGGGTAGTAATAACTTTCATCCGGGCCAATGTTCTGTTCTGGAAAGTGATCTCCACGTCCCCAACTGGCATTTTGATGTGCTGTTGGTCCGACTAGCTCTTGGCAAGGAATCTTCCGTGCCGCACCTTCGAACCAGATCTCATTTTGTACCCGTGCAAACAACAGTTGGGTATTCAGACCCGACCCCACGCTGTATGAAGTGTGAACCTCACGTTTTATTTCGGGTTTTAGGTCACTCCTAAATATTGATGCACATGTTGTGTCAGTAAGATGAAGGTGGTGCCACCACTCAATCGCCACCATGGCCTGAAACGCTTTTGTGATACAAATGGCTGCCCGTGAGTTTCCGAGAGCCAGTCGATCGGCTCCCGCTCACAATGAGTTTCCGGCTGTCAGATATCTTATTAGGGAGCGTTTCAGGCGTTACTTGTTGCATTGCAGGCATTGTCGCCGCCGTCGTCGTCCTCGCCAGGCTGTTGCGGGGTCCGAAAGTGAGTAGAATGTCTTATTGTGCTCCGCACAAAAAAATTTGATCTGTTGCTCTAGTTGGATGCATTCCCTGCGGCAGGACCAAGCAGCATCTTTGGTCCGTGGTGGGCCAGTTTCCAATGAGCACTTGTAAGAACAAGGAAATGAATTATGACTGAAAATATCTACTGTACAACAATCCACTAGTAAAAAATTAGATACAGTAGGTATATAATGGTATAGTCAGAAATGTGGAACAGCAGGATTGAAAGAGAACAGATGGTGTGCTTGCATTCACAGCATGGATTGCCCACCGGGCTGTGTTCATTGATGCTGATGAGTTCTGTTCTGTCCAAGTGTGTGGTGTTGATAAGCCTGAGAGTGAAAAACCATAGAAAGCAGGGTCCTGCATGTGTGGAAACCTTGCCTGACTAGAAATGTGATTGGGATCATCATCCACTGGTATGGACACATCAAGGTCAATCTGTTGTTGGCTGGAGGATGCTCTAAGTTGATCTTCGTCATCATCCATGCAGAGGCACTTTTGGGATCACACTGAGGGAAAAAGGTCCTTGAAGCAAACCTCCATTTTCAACAGTGGAAACTTGTTGAAATGATCAATAATGTGTGCAAGAAGGTTGTCCTTCTTGCCCATCTCTGGAAGTGCAAGTGCAGCTGCCAAATCCTTGAGTTCACCCTTTTTTTTCAACCTCATTAAAGCACCAGTAGATATGTGGCCAGTGTCTGCTTGAAACAGCAAGGTTATGATACCATCAATGAAGAGTATCATATTTGACCTTGAACTCTTTGGTGGCAACAAAAAGATTCTTGCAGGAATCATTCTGGACAGCCTCACAAGCCTCAGTAAATTTTGCTTCAAGGACAGCATCAGCTTCTAATTTCCTTCATTTCTGGGTTCAGAAGGATGCCATGTCCAAGTGTGTCTTGTAGAGTCAGTTGTTGACTGCTGCAGTCCTCGGCTTCCTTTGCTGAGTAGGAGATTGAATTTTGTCATGGCCACCCCCATGTGTGACAATCAGTTTGTTCTGAATTCACTCTGGAGCTTCATTGATTGAGTCTCTCACCTTTATACTTGGTATAGAGGGCCCTCATAGGCCAATTACTTACTTCCAGATGTCAAATCTCCAGTTCATAGGCACAATCTGGTGGATCTGGGGGTTCTATACCTGATGCTTTTTGACACCTCATGATATAACATGAAACCATGAGTGCATTACTGTTATGATTTACCTTGGACTATGCTTTTCCTTGAACTTATTGCTTACTATGCATGGGTATAAGTCCCAACTTGGACATTTATTTCTTTCCATTGCTGACTATGATACCTTGACTTGTCGTCTGCTTCCATTGCATTCTATGTGATTCTGCTCCACTTGCTTTGTCAGTGATTCCTTTTATCATATTTCTTTATGTTCCATGCCTGCCCTAGACTCCCTTACATATATAAACCCATGTTGTCGCACATATGCTCCTTAGTCTAGTCTTACCTTTTCCTTACACTTTCCACCCCTTGTACCATTGATAGAAATACATCATTGTTCTCACTCCATGATACAGGCCCAAGAGTAGCCTTAATACCTTCTTGCTCTTCATTGCTGTAAACCACCCTTAAGTGGGAAGTCTTCATCATTGACCTCACCTAGAGGTCTCCTCTGTCACCACCCTTCAAAGGGAAGTCCTCATCATCTGTCCTCAATAGTAGGCAGACTCCTCATCCACCGTTCACTTGGTAGTATCCTTGGCAGCTGTTAGCTCGGCAGCATCCCTTGTTGCTGAACCTCACTAGTAGATAGGCTCCTTGTAGACATCTTGCTATTGTCAAGCTTTGTCACTCTTAGTCTGTGGTTAAGTCCAAAGCCCCAAAGGTTCTACACCTGCTCTAACCCAGGTCAGCCGTAACAATTACTATTTAAATGGTGCTTGAATTTTTGTTCTAGATTAGAGTACATAATGAACAACTGCTGAGAATTTTTTCAAGCCTATGGATTGCCAGGAAGGTGGTGTTTTGAGTGGTATTAGAGATTTTGCATTCCAGGAGCAGTTTGCACTAAAGGGGCAGTGATAGTACCTACTACACTCCCTGCTCACATACTACAGTCCTCATGGGCTCATGTTCTAGGCTAACATCCTTTCACATAGTGAACATCAGCATGTGAACAAATCTTCTAGACTCTCTCTATGTTCATCCTGTGTGCCTTGCATGTTTGCATGGGTGTAACCAGTAGTATGCAAGGTGGAATTGTTACCAAAGAAGCTAAGTGGGGATTTCTCTTATCTTCAGGGCTTCAATGGTCAGGCAGTGTCCATTCTGAAAATATGCATGTGGCCCTACCTTGATGTGAAACAGATTGGAACACATCAAACCATGACCATTCTTTGATATAGTCAAAGGCCAGGCCCAGGAGTTATGTGTGTAAGTTCCACCGTAATGTGTGCTGCTGACACTTGGTCACACAGTGGGTGACTTTCCATAGCCACTATTCTTGTAGAATAGAATACATTGGCCTTTGAATCATATTTCAAATTATTTTACTATAATGAAATATTCCAGTCATCAGTCTGCAGTGCAGGAATAAAATATTCTACTAAATCTATGCACCATGTTGTCAAAGTATAACTCTGGAGCAACTCTGATACAACTCTGCAGGAGCTTCAACCTGTTTTGTGCATTCTCTGCCTTCTTTGACTTCAGAGTTGTACTTTAACTATTCTGGAAATCTTTTCTGACATGTCATATTTTTCTAAGCATGTCATACAATTTTCGGCAAGTCATACGACTTATTTTCTTTCATGCACTATTCTTTTTTCATTCCAAGCTATTCCTAATGGAAGTCGCTTATCCTCGCTTGACTCTGGTCCAGAGTTGCCAGAGTTGATACATGCACATACCATTTCACTATTTAATCCCTTTGGTTTTTTCCAACTCACCTCAGTTGTGATTGCTCTTTGGGCATCTGGCTGAGTACTGGGCACTACTGCCCTTACCATAGATTTTGACACATGTGAATTTGGATGATTTCATCAATCACCTTGCTGCAGCCAAAGAAGAAGAACTCGAGGAAGAACGAATAGATGAAGAACGTGACATCATAGTTAGAGTTGTTGCCACAGTCATTGCAGGAGTGGAGATTGCTTGGGAAGCTTGCATTGAGACACATCATGGATGCCACCTCTACCTCTGTTGTGCTCAACTCCTGCTGAATCCTCAAGGTGATACACCATGGCAAAGGCTGTATGACAGTCAAAGCAACTGGGCTTTCATCATGACAATGGGATTTGATGTAGATACATTCAGATATATTCTAGCATCTGAATTTTTGGCCAGCTGGGATGAGACAGCTATTTCCCACTCAGATACAAACTTGCTGGGCAATGCAAGACCTGAATGGCACTCATTGAATGGTGCAGGTGTACTTGGTCTTGTCTTGCATTACCTGAAATCTACGATGCGAGAGGTTAGCTTGCAACAGATCTTTTCCATCATTCCATCTATGACATCTTGTTACATCAAATTTGGCCTACAAATACTCCTTACCACATTCAAGACCCTTCCTGAGGCTCAGATACACTGGCCACAGCCAAGGGAATTTGAGGAACTGTCTAGTCTGGTTACGCAGCATCATCCCCACCTTCTTGGCACATTTGGAAGTATTGATGGTTTGAAGCTTCCTGTGAAGACTTCAGATGATGAGAAAATTGAAAATGCTATATTCAATGGATGGCTCTCTGAGCATTTCATCAGTTGAGTCATAGTTTTTTCATCCCAGGGTACATTTCTTGATTGTATCGAGTGGTATTTGACTGACAACTCACTTGAAAGATGTCATTATTGGAGCAAGGACAAATGCATCTGAAAGCTGGCATGATTTATGTGTTGCACAGCTGCTCTACCATAGCTTGCATAGAAATACACCAGAAGGCTACTATCTCATTGTGGAGACTGCATTCTCACAGGGTACAGCTGAGATCAGAGAATGAATTCAATCTTCTTTGAAGGAAGGTCAGCACATTAGAGGTACTCCAGAGCAACTCAAGGAGGCTTTAGCATTCAACTGTGAGTTGCTGTCATACTGGCAGACTGCAGAATGGGGCACATGAGCCATCCAGGGCTCATTTGGAAGACTTCATCTACTACTAGACTGTGATAACAATGACAGGCATGCAGATTTAATTGAAATCGGCCTTTGACTGCACAATCTTTGCATGATCAAAGTGGGGATTAATCAAATCCAAACTGTATACATGCAATATTGGCAGGATTCAGTAGAAGATATGGAAATATGGACATGGTTTGAAGAAATGTTGTTTTCAGAACAAAGACAGCAAGGTATCATGATTCCATGTAATGCTGGAATACAAGTAATTACTACTGCTTGTAAAGTCCTGAGTTTAGAGAATCAAATTCCTGGGCAGCAGAATGCAGATGTGTATGAAATTTTCATCGTGTTGGGCCAAAAACAGGTTGTCATTTCACTGGATACCATGTGGACTTGTCATGGTTGCACACTGGACAAATTCAGGTGAATGTCAGCATAGAGTAAAGATTGCACAGCATCTATGTGTCAATGTCAGTCAGCAGATTAGTTTTGCCCACTCTACTGTAGTGTGCACCCACCATTAACTAGAGAGTTAGTTGAAGCATGAGCACTTTGTGCACTGCAGCACTGCTGACATAAGTGGTTTCACTGCCATTGATTGCCAAAATTGGCTAGTCAATGCAGATATTCCATGACAAATAATCTGTTCAAGGGGGCCTGACCCCAACTTCAGATTAAGATTTATTGGAGGGCTATGGATTTCAAAGCCTTCCATTTCTATGTTGGCAGCTCAGCATGATTTCCATATGGGGTGAAATTTATTCTATTCTATTCTATTCTTTGAATTATTAGACTATGGAAAGTCACCCAGTATTTATAACAGAATGAAGCACCTGCTTTTAGCTGCACAGGCTTTCCCTTTGGCACTATTGCACATGCAGGCCTGTGATCATTGGAGACAGGGTGTGTTAGGCCCAGTCCACCAAGTTCTGGCTACCTCGGTGTAAAACACCTAGGAACTCTGAAGTGGAACTCCTAAGCTAATGAAAAGGGTGCGAGTGTAGTTCTTGACCCAGGGGATTGCAAAGAGAGAAAGAAAGTGGGTGAGGGTGAATAGGAATGGCTCACTAATGTCCTGAGAGGGCTAGAAAATAAGAGTCTGATTCCTCCCTGTTCAGTAGAGCTAAGGAATTAACTATGGAGTTGTCAGGAGTTGTCAGGAGTTGCAGGACTTGACTGGACTTGAAGGGAAATGAAGGAAATTGACTTCGGAGACTTAGAACTGATGGTAGATGGTGGTCCCTCACTTCTAGAACTAAGTTCTATGTACAAACTTTTGAGTCTGGGCATTCCTGAGACTGTGAATCAAAAGGAAAGATGAAGAAATGAATGTAGATACTAAATAAAGTAATATCCCAATTAGGAAACGCAACTCCGACTCATGGATGACTCATTTGGGGCATGGGAACAAAGGTCTGGTCCTCCGGACATCAGAGTTCTGACTCGAAAAGATGGCCTCTGACTATTGAGTCTCAGAGGTGTGGTGGAGTAACTTGGAGGACTTCGGAGGACGTATGAATGCTCAGAGGAAATGGGAATGTCACTGTAGGGAGCTTGAGTCTCCTACATCAGTAAGTGAGAATTCACCTCGGCAACCCCAATTGGAGATTAGCTCAAGCCTAACTGATAAGGCCCTAATCTGTTTGCACCCCCCTCAGGTCCCTATGACTCCTCCTCTTTCATTGTTCCCACATGCTGTGAAACAGCAAAAGCACTCCAAAGTGTAGTCCTATGCAAGAAATAGGGGTGCAAGTGTATATCTCAACCCAAGGGGATTGCAAAGAAAGGGAAGAAGACTATAGGAAAGGCTTACTAAATGTCCACAGGACACTGGAGAACTCAAGTCTGGCTTCCCCCCATTTGGTAGGGCTAGGAAACCAACTATATTTGCAGGACTTGAGAAGAACTTGTAGGGAAATGTAAGGAAAAGACTAGGGAACCGGACTTAGAGGCTTAGGAAAGGTGGTGGTTACTTGCACACTGTCTAGGGACAAAGTCCTAGTTACAAAAGTCTAATCCAGGCATACCCGAATGAAATACAGTAAAGGAAACATAAAAAGGACAAAAACCCAACTGAACCCAGAGTGTGGGAATGGTTCCCAAGGTGCAGGAACACCAGAACCGGTGTGCAGGAACTCGGGTCCAGACATTGGGTTCAAATCTGACCTTTGAACTTCAACTGGCTTGACTTGGGTTGGAATGAATGGCAGTGGAATGGTCTCAGGTTTGGTAGGAGCGCAAGATAGGGGATATCAAACTGCAGGAAAACTCTGGATATCCTGTAGGGAACTCCACTTTGCTACAATGCCAATCCCAACCCCCTTCCTGTGAGTCCCTGCAATCCCTTCCTCTTTTATCATTCCCACATGCCAACCCCCAACCCCCTCCCCATGCTCACTATGGTGGCAACTCATAGCAAGACAGGATCCAATCAGTCCTCTCAGTCTTTCCAATCCTCCTCATTCCACTTCCTCCATCACCTGATCTCATCAACCCTGTGAATTGTCAGTAACAAGCCACAACAAGATCAATGTACAAGCTAGTTCAATGATGAGGTCCATGCACTCCTTCACTTCCTTCTCAATAAGAGGGCAAAATCTGGGGACAGCAATTTCAAGAAAGTGACATTCCGTCAAGCTGCAGAATATATCAACTCATGTTTTTCTGGGGGAACCAAGAAGTCACAGTCTTCATGCTTGAGTAAATGGTTGAAGGTATGTTCTTTCCCCCAACTATTTCTAATGGCTAACTGATACACATGGTAGCTCAAGAGCCAATACTATGTTGTCCTTAGCCTCAAGACTGCTGCTGGGATCCACTACAGTGACACCAAAGGCGTTGTGGTGACACCCTACATGCAGGCCATGTGGGATTCATTTATCAGGGTAAGTACCTACTGATTGTAAGATCCATGCTGATCTGATAAATTCAGTCAAATTCTGCTGCCAGACCATTCAGAAATAAGGGGTTTCCATTCTTTCATGAAATTGCAGCAATTCTTCTGGCTGGCATCAAAAATCACTGAAGACATGTTCTTCACCTGGCTGAGGATGGGCAATTGGCCCATACATCATCCAACTGCAATGCTCCCCTGGCACCCTTTGCTCCACTGCCCTGTTCACCTGCCACCACCGCTGTCATCTACAAGCCCACTGATTCAGCCTCATATCCCATCCCTGCCCCTCCTATGCATCTGTCTATGCTGGGCATGATCAGCTGAGCTGATCATGCCACCACCATGTCACCTTTTAACACGCAACCACCCCCCTCATTCCTGTCTACTTCAAGTCAGATTGTCCATGCTGATCCCACCATTGCAACCTTATATTTTGATGTGCAAGCCCCTCTTGCCATTCCATCAGTCTTCGGTGATACCTGGGCCTCTGTTTCCACTTCACTTGACCCAAATGCAATTTCCCCCTCAATGTCATCATCTTTCATATTCCAGAGCATCTCACCACACCTTTCTCAGCACTGTCATCCACTCTCACCAGTGCAAGCCATACCAAGCACAAAAAGCTGCCCACAGAGGTGGCATCTGTAGTAAGTGAGGCAAAATGTTCACAGCCACTGTTGACTACTGGGCAGGTGCAAGTGTCTGCCAGTGATGCCATGCAGGACCTTGCTGCCACCCTTAAAAGTGTGGTGGTGAAACTCAATACACAGGCACCAGCACCACTGCCAGCACCACCACCACCTGTGGTGGTACCCATTGATCTGATCAGCCATGCAGCAGCAATGGTAAATGAGCTGGACATTGATGATTAGAACAAGATGCTGCTGGCTGACTTTATGTCTGAATCAAAGAATGAGCCATCGGTCAAGTTTTTCCTTGCATTTGAAGGTGACAAAAGATAATGTGAGTCCATAGAAAACTGCAGGAACTGAAGGACTGCATGAAATTGTAGTACTGTTACATTTTTGTAAACTGTTACTACTTGTTCTTGGACATATATTTGTATCCTATGTTATGGCCTTTGCATGCTCTATGTTACGATTTACCTTGGACTATGCTTTTCTCCTTGTCTTATCACTTACATATGCATGGGTATAAATCCCAACTTGGACATTTATTTTTTTTCATCGCTGACTATGATACCTTGACTCATCATCCATTCCTATCACATTCCATGCAATTCCATCACTTGCTTTGTCAGTGATTCCTTCCTTTGTATTCCTTCACATTCCATGCCTGCCCTGAACTTCTCTACGTATATAAACTCACATCGTCGCACCTATGCTCCTCAGTCTAGTCTTACCGTTTCCTACCTTGTCCTCTTTGTCACTGCTGCAATAAATTGGTGTTCCCACTCCGCAATACAGGCCCATGTATAGCCTTAATATCCTCTTGCTCTTCATCACCTTGAACGACCCTTAATTGGGGTGTTACCACCATTAACTTGGAAGTCCTTGTCGTCTGTCCTCAATCATAGGCAGACTCTTTGTCCACTGTTAACTTGGAAGTCCCTTGGCAGCCGTTAGCTTGGTAGCAACCCTTGTTGCCAAACCTCGCTAGTAGGTAGGCTCCTTGTAGATGTCTTGCAATTGTCAAGCTCAGTCGCCTCCTTGTCCACAGTTAAGACCATAGTCCCAACGGTTCTACATTTGCCCTCACCCAGGTCAGCCATAACACTCTACATCAAATCTGCAGCTGCAAGTTCTGTCTGATACTGTGCCCACATTTCCTCTGCAATCTGATCATGTCTAACCTCTGCCTGTCTTCATTCCTCTGGATTTACTGGACCTTCTCCTAAAATTCCAAATGCATCTAAATCTTCCTTCAAAGCCTGGTTTATTGCAAGTTCAATGAAATCAGGGTTGAAAAGAATGTCTGGCTCCATAGTGTGAATAAAATTGTTGATAGCACAAAGTGCTACAGGAATCTGAGCTTGAATTTCCATATCATATTCAGGGGCAAGTTGAAGGATCTGCCATTGATGCTTCAGTACTCCAAAGATTTGCTTAATAATACATTGGAGTGATGAATGATGAAGATTGAAGAGTTCCTCTTTGTTAGCTGGCCTGCTGAAATATTAACATTGAAATGCATGCATAAATAATTCAGGACATTACTGTAAATTTGCCTGATGCCATTCTTTCAGATGGTAACGAACTCCATGGTATGGCACAAGTAGAGCATTACAAGCTCCAAACCCTGCATCAGCAAGAAGATAGTGCCCCTCTGGAACTCAAAAATCATGAAGGTGGGCATCATTCCACAAAGTTGCATCTGAGGATGCACCATCCCAACCAGTCATTGCATAGGTGAACTGAAAGTTAAAATTGCAAGCAAAAAGGCAATTCTGTGAAAGAAAGCCTTTATGATTGCACATGTTGACATGCTCTTCAGGAGAGACAAAGGCATTAATATGAGTACCATCAACAGCACCAACACAGTTTTGAAATGCATGAAATCATGGATTGGTGGCAATTATGGCAGGAATGGGTGAATCAACTCTAGGCAGCCTGACATGGGATATATATGTAAAAGGGATGGGATGAAAAAAAAAACAGCCAGTTTCTTGAAATATCTATTGAAATTATTATGGTGGAAAGCATCAAAAATAGATCCTTTTACTCACTTAGTAATGGTGGTTGGAGAGTGTTGAAAGCATTCAGCAACAAGATGCAAGCTAAGGCCTGTAACACAAGTGTATAGAAAGATACCAAGCTGCTCTTCCACAGAGATGCCATGACCAGATTTAACAATGCCATTTTGATTGAGGATTTTCACCAAGGCATTGAAAACTTCACAGCTGATACCAAGATTTCTACAGATACAATCTGGATGACCATTAAGGAGTTCAATGATCCAACCTTCCCCAGTCAAGATTGAAGTGTGATAAGGAATATAAGAAGTTTTACAAAGGAAGACCTTCTGATACAGATGCATGGCTTGTGCAGCTATCAGCATGATCAAAAGAATAAGCTGGTTTCTTGGAGACTGGTCAATGAGTTGTGCCTCAAGGTAACAGGAGGGTACAAGGGTACTCCTGTTGTGCAGGGCAGAGAAGAGAGAGGTGAGTCAAGGATACTCACCAAGACAGAGACTAGAGTTCTTGTGACCAAGTTAGGGTTAGTTGAGATTGATGAGATCAACCCTTGTAAGCTTCTTAGAAGCTTGATCTTGAGGGGAAATAAATCTCATTATTAATTACATCACAGTGCCTAACACCTTTAAATACATCCAGGAACCTGTATGTACATACTTGTGTGTGATGTAGCTAGAACAAGGTCAATGATGTTAGAATGACATCAAAGAATCTGTCATGCTGCTCCACTTATTTCAAATAGGTGGAGTTGAGTCTGGTTTGACCCAATACAGCAGTTGTGGAACTAAGAGTGCTTCAGACTGATGACATCATAGCTGAGTCATAAAGACTGCATCTAGATTGTCATATGGTCAATCATAAGTGTAATCAAAATTACACTTTAATTAGGTTTGACTAATGCATCAGTCAAGCTTCATACTTGACCTGTTTCTTTAGTAACACAAATAGTGCATTACCACTATGGTCTGCCTGTATTAACAGAGCACAAGACCTAGTGTTTAATTCACAGAGTCTCAACATAAGGTCCATGGTGGGGTATTGAAGAGTTTACAATCTCACATCACTCAGTGAGCACAATCAGTTTGCTTTGTAACTGTTGATTTCAGTGTGGCGAGAAACTAAAGTCAGTGGGGGTGTACTCAGAAATAGATTACTACTGTGGCTGTTCAGGCTATGGTGCGAAGCACTTAGCCACTGCTACTTCTGTGCAAAAATTTCCCACCCTTAAGAAAAAATCCATATTTTTTTTTCTCTTGTAAAAACAGTGCATTTGGCTGGTAGATCATTTCTACAAGAGGAATTGTGGATTTAAAAAAATCTGAGCAAGAAAAAAAAACAAAGTTGGCCTAAATTCGGCCATGTCTAAGAGAAGTAGCCCCTATTTATCAAATATCGCTGCAATGGACTCCAGAATATGTTGGTGGGATTTGTACTTGGTGGAGCTGAATGCTTTCACCTGAATCTGTGCCTCTTTTGTCCCCAGTCCTGATTGGTATGCATCCATCCATCGATGAACCCAATGTTCCCATAATTGAATTGTGTGAATTTGTACCTTCCTCATGGCCAGTGGTACATTTGCCTTCAATGCATCAAAAGTGCCATCACAATTGTCTTGGAGATATTTTTTCACCTGTCCCCAGTGTCAAAATATATAACTCCTCTGAGGTCCTCCAACTTACTCCAGACCTGTTCCACTCAACTCTGAGCTTTCTCCTACAAAGTACAACTCCTGACTCCAGAGTTATTCAGAGTTGCCTTGATACTCAGTAACATATTTTCTCTCTTTCGGACCTCCTATTTCCTATTCTGGACATTACATCGGAGTTACATCGGAGTTCATGCGCTCTGATTTCCATCAGTATTTTAGGCAGTCCGCTTTGTCATCTTTTCCTCAGTTGTTCCACTATCACTGCACAACTGAGGTTAGTCTTTTTAGCTACATCTAGCTTTCTGTTTTACTTATGTCTGTAGTCTGGGTATCTCTACCCCTCCATAGGTGAACACAACAGTTGTTCCACTACCACTGTGTGTCAAAATATATAACTCCTCCAAGGTCCTCCGACTTACTCCGGACCTGTTCCGCTCAACTCCGAAGCTTTCGCCTACAAAGTACAACTCCTGACTCCGGAGTTATTCAGAGTTGACCAGATATTCAGTAACGTCTCTTTTCCCTTTTTGACCTCCTATTTCCTATTCCGGACATTACGTCGGAGTTACGTCGGAGTTCATGCACTCTGATTTCTGTCAGTATTTTAGACAGTCTGCTTTGTCATCCCTCCCTCAGTTGTTCCACTACCACTGTGCAACTGAGGTTAGTCTTTCTAGCTACATCTAGCTTTTCTTTTTACTTATGTTTGTAGTCTGGGTATCTCTACCCCTCCATAGCACACAGTATTTGACAGGTTATGAGCCCTGCTAGTGCCTGAAAACTTTTCAGTTTGACCCCGAGCGCTTCACTTAACTCCAGACAACTCCAGAGTAACTCTGACGTTACTCCAACATCTTCTATTCGCCCCCGCAATGCCACACAATATCGCCTAACTCCATTCCTGACATTATGCCATCAGATAACGCAACCACCACTCTTGGCTGTCCTGTTCTCATGGGTCCCTCAAATTTCCATATTTGGAAACTCCGGATCACCGAGATCTTTCGCTGCCAAAACCTCCTCACCGTTGTCCTTGGGTCCGACCCAACTCCTACGAACTCCAGTGCTATCTCCGAAATTGCCTCTCCTGACATTGACACATGGACAGAATGCGATGATGAAGCATTTGAAATAATTGTGGAGCACATATCCGACGATCTCCTGCTCCTAATGCAGGAATACACCACCTCCGAGGCGATCTACACTGCTCTCCTTAAACTCCACGAGGTCTCAAGCCATCACCGCAAGCCCACTCGTGCATCCTCCGGGACCTCCGGACCCTCTAACATCTCCGCTGGCCACTCCAACACCACACAGTGTGCCCAGATCACAAAATCCTCCTTTGGACAATGCTCCAGAGGAGAAGGAGGAGACACACCCGGAGCTGTCCAAAGCAACCTGCTGTGGACCTCCGACACTTCCAAGACCTCCGGGACTTCCGCTGACCACTCCAAGAAAGCTCAGTCGACGAAGTCTCACTCCGGGCAATGCCCAGGAGGAGGAGGAGGAGCATTACCCGGACCTGCCTGAAGCACCCCTTCGCAGGCCTCCGACGTCTCTGACACCTCCGACCCTCGCTCTGCAGGTACCTCCGGACTTGCACTCACATCCTCCAAGGACTCTGCCAACTTCACCGGCTGCTCCAATGCAGCACAGCACGAACGGCTCATGAAGTCCCACCCTGGACACTGCTCCAAAGGAGGAGGAGGAGAAACATCCGGAACTGTCCAAAGCGCTCCCCTGCAAGCACACTTGGTTTCTCACCATTCCCCATCTCCCACATGCACCTCTGAATGTGTACTCACACCCTCCGAGGACTCCGGTCCCTCCGCCAACCACTCCGAAATGGTACGGCCTAAGCAGCTCACCAACTCCAACTCTGGACACCACTCTGGAGGAGGAGGAGGAGCAACATCCGAAGCGGTCCAGAGTACTCCCACACAAGGCTCTGAGACTGCTCATCCATCATCTCCAGGTGACTCTAACATCGCCCCACATTCCGTCGAGGACACACCGCTCCCATCTCCAGTCGACTCCGACTCCGGACGCATCACCTCCGGCCGCTCTGGCCACTCTGCTGGTAGCTCCACAGCCCAGCAGGACCAGCACACAGAGTCATACTCTGGGCAATGCTCCGGAGGAGGAGGAACAGGAAGAACATCCTGAGCTACCCAGAGTACTCCTCTGCCAGCCTCCG
>JBBPTO010001625.1:0-14544 GCA_038094155.1 Pulveroboletus cf. aberrans
TCTTCCTTCTTCTTTGTCAAAAAGAAGGATGGGAAACTCTGCCCTTGCCAAGACTATCACTATGTCAATGAACACACCATTCATAATGCATACCCCCTCCCACTCATCTCTGACCTCATTGACAAACTCAAGGATGCTAAGGTCTTCACTAAGTTTGATGTCCACTGGGGTTACAACAACATCTGTATCAAGGACGGTCACCAGTGAAAAGCCACCTTTATCACCCATAAGGGGCTCTTTGAACCCACTGTCATGTTCTTCGGTTTGTCCAACTCCCCCACCACCTTCCAACAGTTCATGAACAATTCCTTCTGTGATATGATTGTGGAAGGCTGGCTTGTCATATACATGAATGACCTTCTAATTGCCTCCCCTGATGAAGCCACCTACACAGAACACACCTGCCGAGTTCTTGAACATATAAAGGAGTTGAACTTTCATCTGAAACTGAAGAAATTTACCTTTGCCACCACTGAGGTTGAATACCTTGATCTCATTGTCAAACCCAGTCAGATCGCCATGGACCCCATGAAACTTGATGGGATCACATCCTGGCCAACCCCTGCCACCCCCAATGAAGTTAGATCTTTCCTGGGCTTTGCCAACTTCTACTGTTGGTTCATCCCAACTACTCATCTGTTGCTTGCCCTCTTCTTGACCTCATCAAGAAGAACCTCACCTGGAACTGGATCTCAGAGTGCAACATGGCCTTCTTCCAATTAAAAGACCTGTTTCTGTCTAAACCCATTCTCCAATTACCCGATTCCACTTGCCCCTTTGCCATTGCCACCAATGCTTCAAAGTACACATATGGTGCAGTCCTCCTTCAGACTGATGCCAATGGTGATTGGCACTCCTGCTCCTACCTGTCCTCTTCATTTTCCTCCACAGAAAGGAACTATGATATCTATGATTGTGAGCTCCTCACTATTCTTCATGCCCCCAAAGGGTGGCATCAATACCTCCATAGTGCATCCTTCCCTGTCTAGATCTTCACTGACCACAAAAACCTCATGTACTTTCACACCATACAACACTTAAACTGCTGCCAAGCCAGGTGGCTCCTCGACCTTGTAGATTACGATCTGAAGCTTCATCACATCCCTGGCAAACTCCTTGCTGCCCCCAATGCCTTGTTCAGATGCCCCAATCTCTACCCTTCATCCAATCCTGACAATGAATCCACTATGCTTCTCCCACTGTTGATGTTTGTCCAGCTCATTGATTCTTCCCTCACTTCTCTTATTGAGGACGCTTCTGAGTTGGATCCCCTTGTTCTTAAAATCCTCCAATCCATCGCCAACAATGTTCCGATGTCCCTTCCTGTCCATCTTTCTGACTGGCAACACTGTGATGGTGTCCTTCTTTACAAGGATTGTGTCTACGTTCCTACCAAAGATCTTCAACAGAAAGTCCTTCTCTGATGCCACAACCATGAATCCACTGGTCACCCTGGATATCTCAAGACCCATCAACTGGTCTCCTCTGAGTTCTGGTGGCCTGGTCTCGCCCACTATGTCTGCAAGTATATTAAAGGTTGTGCCACTTGTCAGGCCAACAAGGCCAACACACACCCCACAGTACCCACTCACCCCCATTCGTTCCTCTGCCACCTGCCTGTTTCAACAGATCTCTTGTGATCTGATCACTGATCTTTCTGCCACCACCACCTGCTTCAATTCCCTATTGGTCATGGTCAACCATGGGCTTACTAAGGGGGTAATTCTATGCCCCACTGTGAAAACTGCTACCGCTGAGGGTATCACTACCCTCTTCCTCCACAAAGTCTATCGCCGCTTCAGTCTTTATGACAAAATCATCTCTGACAGAGGCCCACAGTTTGCCTCTACCTTCGTCAAACAGCTTGAAAAGCTCTTGAACTACAACCTTGCCTTGTCCACTGCCTACCACCCCCAAAAAGATGGGGAAACCGAACGTGTCAACCAGGAGATTGAAACCTACCTTTGGATCTTCCATGGCAATAACCCCTCCTTGTGGCATGAACTTCTTACTCATGCTGAGTTCATGCACAATTACCATCCTCATTCCATAATGGAAAAGTCCCTGTTTTACCTCATGATGGGCTATGAACCTTGTGCTCTACCTTCTATCATCCCTGAAACCAAGGTCCCCATGGTCAAAGACCACCTTTCCTCACAGCCTCCTGTGATGAAGCCCTCGCTGCCCATGAACTTGCTTGCCAAACCATGGCACAATGCACCACATCCAATTTTCAACCCTTTGTCAAAGGAGACAAAGTCTGGTTGGAAGCCCATAACCTGAAATGCAATGTCATTAACCCAAAGTTCACCCTGAAATGAGAAGAACCCTTCCTGTCAGAATCTGTGTGCTATGGAGGGGTAGAGATACCCTGACTCAGTTGCACAGTGGTAGTGGAACAACTGTTGTATTTACCTATGGAGGAGTAGAGATACCCTGACTACAGACATAAGTAAAAGAAGAGCTAGATATAGCTAAAAGAACTAACCTCAGATGCATAGTGGTAGTGGAACAACTGAGGAAGTGATTATGAAAGCAGACACATTAAATAGTGACGGAGATCAGAGTGCATAAACTCCGATGTAACTCCGATGTGATGTCCGGAATAGGAAATAAGAGGTCTGAAAGGGAAAGGGGACATTACTGAGTATTGAGCCAACTCTGAATAACTCTGGAGTCAGGAGTTGTCCTTGGTAGGTGAAAGCTTCAGAGTTGCATGGAACAGGTCTGGAGTAAGTCAGAGGACCTCGGAGGAGTTGTATATTTTGACACTTCCCCATCATTGAAGTCCTGTCCCCCATCACTTATCACCTAAAACTCCCATCTACCTGGACAATTCATTCCATCTTCCATGCTTCACTCTTATTGCCCTATTGTGAAAATGACGTCCATGGCCCCAATTTCATGAGACCTCCCCTGGATCTTGTAGACAGCAAGGAAGAATATGAGATTGATAAAATCTTACATCACAAGGGAACCCTGTCTAACTGCCACTTCCTGATCCGATGAAAGGGTTACACTGCTGAAGAAGACTCCTGGAAACCTAAGCAGAACTTGAAGCATTCCAAGACTGCTCTGATAGAATATAAGAACTGTCACCCATCCATTTTCCTCTCAGAACCATCATTCTTGTCACCTCTCAAACATGACCATGTCTCCCCTTCACAATGTCACTTTTGCTGCTGATGATGTCAAAGAGAATGCCACCTCCATCATCAATTCTTTATCACTTTGGAAGAAACCCTCTCAGAGACCTTGACCTTCATTGAACCTACCACCGATGAAAACCACCCTCCTTTCCCCACTTTTGCAGATGCCAGCTAGAACAGCCTTTCCCTGGACTTCCCATTCCATGCTTCCCTTGGAGAAATCCCTAGACCTCCTCCCTCATGTCCTGTTCAGGCCATAGACCTCCCCATCCATGCTTATCATCTTTGATTGTCAACCATTCCCCACCCATACATTGCTGAATACCATGATCACATCTATGATTGATGCATGGCCATTGCTATCAGCACCCACCTGGGTATGGGCTCTGCCCTCTACTGCCTCATCCATCTCTTGTGGCAAATCAGTTGCCTTAACTTCCTGAACCACCCCACTGCCATCGCCATTCTAGGCAAAGCCAACCTTGAGCTCAATATTCTTGCCCACCAGCTTGAGCTAGGAGAGTTCCTCACTGACTTAGATCATTACCTCCTTGAGATCAATGCCCAGCATATGGAACCTCTACTGGTACCCATCCCTGCTCCAACTCTTACCCCTGTCCCCACTCCTTCTTTGATGACTGTCATCATCACTCCCACTTAATCCACCCCATCTGCACCCTCATCCCCTCTCTTGAAGAGGCAATCACTCTGATTAACCAAGCAGAGATCCATCATGCTGAGAACATGAAAGAAATCATTCTCACTCACAATAATCCTTGTTACCCTCAGGCCTGCTTTCAGTGCCACCACCTCAGGCACTTTTGCGACTGATGCCCCAATTACCAGTGTCCCACCTGTCTTCAATGGATCCCTGGACATAACCAATGGAAATTCCCTTTATGATGCCCTACTCCAAGGCCCTCTCCCTCTTCCTCCCCCACATCTCATTGCTCGTCCTCATCCTTGTCCAGAGGAACTCCACCATCGAGCCCTATGCACCAACATGCTTGTTGAACTGTTTGGTTCACCCCCAGACACCACCTCACATCCTTACAGGCATCCACTAGCCAGGCTCCACCCCCAGATGAAAGGGAAGACAACTTTCAATTCAATGATGCCACCATGTCTAACAAGACAGGTGAATCTTATGGAGAGTATAAGGACTTTTGAAGTATGGTGACTTCAACTCTACTAAAGGGGTAATGTTACAATTTATCCCAGACTATGCTTTTCTTTTACTTATCGCTTACCTATGCATGGATATAAGTCCCAACTTGAACGTTTATTTCTTTTCATTGCTGACTATGATATCATTACTTATTGTCCACTTCCATCATATTCCTTTATGCTCTATGCCTACCCTGAACTCCCTTACATATATAAACCCACATTGTCACTCATGTAAACCTTAGTCTAGTCTTACCTTTCACCTGTCTCTTCCTCATATTTGTACCATCGTTGAAATACATCATTGTTCCCACTCCACAGTACAGGCCTAAGGGTAGCCTTAATACCTTCTTGCTCCTCATTGCTGTGAACCACCCTTAAGTGGGAAGTCTCCATTGTCGACCTTGCCTAGAGGTCTCTGTCTACCACCCTTCAGTGGGAAGTCCTCATTGTCTATTCTCAATAGTAGGCAGACTCCTCATCCACCGTTCACTTGGCAGTACCCTTGACCACTGTCAGCTTGGTAGCATCCTTCATTGCCAAACCTTGCTAGTAGGTAGGCTCCTTGTAGACATCTTGCAATTGTCAAGCTCTGTCACTCTTGTCCACAGTTAAGCCTGAAGCCCCAAAGGTTTTATGCCTGCCCTTACTCAGGTCAGCCATAACAGATTGCAACTGCTTGCTTCATGATTATGTCTTCAGCACCATAAACTGTGGCTAATGATGTTGTACTGGTAAGTTTTATCCTGATGTTGAATGGTTTCATTGACCTACTGTATGATCTGTTCCCCAGCACTTTGTTCACTATATATCTACCATCAACCCAAACAATATCCTTCATGAGTATCTTAGGCATATTGAATTGTGGCTTTCATTTGTTTTCCAGCAAGCTTTACACTTTGCACAATTGCTGCACATGGTGCTCAGTGCAGTTCCAAGCTGTTATATGCCAACAGTGCTTTGTGTTAGTATGGACCACAGTAAAAATCAACTTGCATAGCAGCCTCACAGGTAAGAATGCCTAGCTTTCAGTCCTTGATTCACTACTCACCTTGTCATTGCCAAGTGGTCACTAGCACTGGCCATCGGTCCTGGAGTTCAAACTTGGTCACATTAACACCCATATTTGTAAAGCTAGCTGGCTATGTAAGTTCTTACAATAAAGCAACCCAAGTTCTTCAGAGCGTTTCCACACCCTTGACACAGCCCCACTCACAGATCTACTTTCTAGGTGTCGTCATATTGAGGAATTTGGATATTGGCAGACATCCATGATCCTCCAAAGTTATATAGACAGCAAATGCTGATGCAACAGATGTGCAGTAAAGCACGCACCAACACACGAGATGGGTCCCACAAAAGAGAGCAAGAAATGGGTACCAACCCCAATTTCCAACACTCCATGTTCTCTGCTGTGGATTCGTTGGGTCCTCGATACTCAGTACCCTCCATGACAATCATCTATTCTACACAGACCAAATTCTCAACAGCTGAATCATTCTCAAACCTGTCTCTCCATAGAAAACTGGTGCTATCTTCACCTCCTCCCATCCTTCCTCATAAGTCATGCTCAAATGGCTGTGTTACATCAGCCATTACAAACCCACCTTATCTCCCTGTTCTAAGGGAGACAGATCTCACCAAGCTATCTGAGGCCCCCACTTTGAACAGAAATTGTGTGAAAATAAAGGCTGTCACATGTGAACCCACTGTCTCAATTACCCCTGTTGTTTTACCACCCATTTCACCCAGTATGTAATACATATCAGTCACATCAAGGAGCCCATTGAGGACTGACTCGCATGTTAAGAATCATTCAGGGACACACTATGGACCTTCGACATACACAGTGTCTATGGTGATTTCGATGACAACTTTCAGGTAGGTACCAAGTAATAAGTAGGCTAGAGTGCTCTACAACTGATGGTAACAATAGGTATTTGATGAAGTAAGTACCAGGGATTTCCAGACACTTGCATGAATGGTCAAAGAGTGGACTCTTCCTGGAAGGGAATCAAGATGGGTAACCAGTGGTCATCAGCTGTGAATTCTTTGACTAATGGCAACTGCCATGACAAGACTTTCCCACAACCCCTAAACAGGAAGATGATCATGGGGCTGCCTATGGCTGCCCACAAAATTGTCCTTACTGATTTCAGGAGAGCTGTCCAACCTAGCTTTGATTATCTTTCCACGAGTGATGATATCTTTCAAGCAACCCTGGAGTCAAACTTGGAATGGCAATCCTTGAACACAGGGTACTCTGCAAACCCTGATCTCAGCCTGGTCACAGTACCAATTGAGAATGGTGAGGCTTCAGGCTTTCTGACAATTGTAGAGAGTGCATTTTTGCAAGACTGTGGGGTGCTGATGAAGAAGGTTAGGGATGAGCTTGATGGCTGGCCTGACATTGTTCTCATGGTTGTAATCCTCATCACTGAAGCACAGGAGTATTGCTTTCCAAAGGAAGACTCAAAGACTTGGAAATTTTTTTCAAAAAACAACCTTTCCTAAGCAGACTTTACTAAACTTCCTCTGACCATTGATGAATGCTATGCAATGTACAATGATTCCAAGTTGAGTGAGTTGACAACCCTGACTGACTCACAGACTGCCAACCTTGCCCCCACTGTCCCAAAACCCGAGGTCCCCATTACCCTCAAACCTGTCATAATCACTGGACACATGTGGTGTCATATTGACAATGTACAATACCATGTGTGGGTGAAGAATGGTGATGCTGAGATTGATATTGCTGCAGATGAGAAACATGTTGGAGTAAGTGATTATCTGATAATCTCATATTGAGTTATGGCTGATGTATCTATGAAGTATCTCTATTCCAACATTGTGATGGATGATGTGGAGTCAGCGATCAGAAAGGGTTTGTCCCTTGTGAATGACAGGATCATTGCACTGGTTCAACAGTAGGGGTCCAGTCCTGATGCACACACATTGCATGATTCTGAACTTCTGATCAATTTCAACTGGAAGAAGATCCAGAAGGGTTTGAAAGTCACATCCTGAATAACTGCTGAATCACAATATGAAACATGGTACTACCAAAACTTCCGTGGAGTGAAGTGTCATTTGGACGATGAAGAGTATCAACCCCTGGCAGGACTTAGAACCCCAGAGATGCTGGGCATGTCTACACGTCATTGTCAACTGGAAGAACTGAACTGAATCCTATACTTTAGTTCTTGTTCCACATTCCGGGTTGTTCCAAGTTTGTCCTACTTGATTTGAACCTTTCAAAGCCTTGAAGTAGTATGACTATACTCCCTTGTTCTCGTTTGATACACATTGCCTGTATTGATCATTTTTCTATGAATGCTACTGACCAACTGCCATTCACTACATATGGATTATGTTTAGGTTTGATCAATTGTGAATGCTTGATCCCTTAACATGTTTCAACATGGTTCACAAGTCACAGCTCCACAGATACAGTACTGGAATTCAGCAGCCAGCTGTCATGTCTGGGGCACTAATAAACTGCTTTCTCCTTTATAGCCCACTCATCAATTTCTCCCATGGCCAGAGATCAGCATCAGTGACAACAACCAGCCCCTGCTGTAGTTTCTGCACAGCTTGCTGAATCTGATACTGGTGGATGCAACCAGACCAACCCAGGGGGGTCCGGGGCTAGACCATGTCTCACTCAGGCTCACAATGTTTTCATGGCAAAAACTCAGAAGAAATTATTGACATTGAGAGGAAAGTCGAAGGCAATGATGACAACAATGATGAAGATGACAATAACATGCAGCCCAATCCAAGCAAGAGTCCTGCAAACACCACCATTAATGATCCTTTAGCCACTGGAAGGTCCAACCAAGGCCAGTTGGGTGTGGCCCAGAACATAGCACATGACATCCGGTTTTTTTTTCAGAAGGAATAAAGCCATGCCTACTGTAACATTTGTGAGTAAGCCCCTTTGCATTCCACAGTTATGACGTTGACAGAGAAATGTAGTAAAGAATACTTGTCAAAAAGTTGGACAACTACACTTCATGGCCACCTTGACTTCATCCATCCACTCATTTACCTCGACAAGATGGAAGAAGAAAACTGGACCTTACATGATCCATTAATCAAAGCCGCTATTGGCAGAGGTTACATTTACAACACCCTTCAATGTGTGCTTGGCCAGCCTGGTGTAGCAATCGACAAACTACCACCTCCACTCACCCCTGGAGAAAACAACAGAGTCTCCATCGGGTGCCATCGATGATCAACCATGGCATTCATCTTCCAGAGTTTTCTATAGTGATGCTACAAGAGCTCCTCATGGAATTTATCATCGCTGACAATCAGGTATGTTTGTTTGTTATCTTTCTGATTTGGTTCATTGGACATCAGTTCAGCCAATCTATGTGATGGAATGTCCTCAATTTCACTGACTACTCTTGTTCCTCCATCACAATCTACTGGACACTGACATCCTGCATCACACCAAGACCTGTGAGCTGGTCATCCATTACTGCTGCAAGAAATTCTTGCAGCTCAGAGAGGAACTAAAGGTGCATTTCATCATTTCCCATTTGTGACTCTATTGATATTTGCTTTGCAGCGAGCTGTGGGTGTGATCTCATTCACAGCAGATATATCATCTGCAAGCAAACTTGATTCATACATTGCACTTATGGCTCACTGGATCAGTCAAGACTTACAGGCTGAACATCCAAACAAGCTTAACATGAAGGCTGGGTTAATCACCTTCCATAACCTTCCTGGTGCACACACAGGCTAGGAAATCACCAATGTTATCCTCTATTTAATCAACTGTGCTGAAATACCAATGGATAAAGTTTGTATTCAACCGAACGGAGTGTAACTTACTGATGCATTGATAGATCAGTCACTTTACAATGGACAATACCATGAATAACGACACTGCCTTATCAGCACTAGCATGGATTTTACAAGATGATTGGGAAGTTGAATTCCATCCCACATCACATCATGTCCAATGTTTTCCTCACGTCATGAACATTTGTGTACAACATGTCATTTCTAATTATTTGCATGCAGATCTTTCTGAGCTTCCCAGGAATTGGGGCAACATGCCAAGAGTTTTGAAGAAAGTGGACTACATCAAAGCTATACAAGAGGATCCCTTGTTCTGTGTGTGGGAGACTGTGCAGTGCATCTGCAATTCAGGTCAATGTCAAAGAAATTTTCAGCAGATGCTGGAGTCTGGGAATGCAAATCAACTTTTTTTTAAGGATGGTAAGCCATCTAAACTCCTGATTGTTCAACTCCTCTGTGATGTTGAAACGCATTGGAACTCTATGTATTGCATGATCAACCGCCTACATACACTACACCAGGTTCATGGCCAATATATTCTAGATTACAAAGTATGTGTCTAAAACACTTCCGTCTAGGCAATTGAACTTTGGATGGGTGCACCATGAAACACAAATGTAGTCTGCATGAAATTGGATGCAACACACTGGGAGATACTCCAAGATCTCGAATTTCTTTTGTACGTGAGTACATGAGTCTTTACAGTACACTGCAATACTGACAACTTGTTTAAATATTCCTGCTATGGCCCACCGCATGATGACATCTGAGTGTATTCCCTTGGTGGGGCAATGCCTGCATATGAGGCTTTCATGGAATGGTGGAAGCAACTATCAGCATCCACTGCCAACCCACAATTTGGACCAACCCTTAGTAAAGGGTTAGTTTTTGCCAAGCAATATCATCAACTGATGCATGGAAACCACACATACATCATGGCGATGTGTAAGTGATATCCTTTTTTGCTTTCTGAACACTGACTGTGATAGTGCTAACTCTGTTGGTATTTAAAGTTGTTCACCCCGCTGTATGTTTCTCATGGGTAGAGAACCTCTGGGCTGATGAGATTTCATCCAAGAAAGCAAGCATCTTGGAAATGGTTATCACAGAACTATATTCCAATGATGCCTTTTCTAGATGGAACATTATTGTGCAAAGTATTTCATTTCAGAATCTTGCTTCACTTCCACCACAGATCAACCTGCATACATGGATCTGGCGTCCTTGTATGGTTTGAAGATGATGGAGATAGGCTCACCTAGTGCCAAATGAGGTCCCCAATCTGTCACAGAAGAGATTGGTTCATACATCGTGGCTGCCAGCCAGCCAGATGTCAATGTGCTCACCTTCTCAGAGGTGAGTTACCCATTACTGTGGCAAATGAACCATGATCAATTTGTTATCATTCTACACAGTTGGAACGAGATAGATTTCCCATGATTTACCATATCACAATGGACTATCTTCCAATACAGCCTTCTGCCGTCCTGTGTGAACCCATATTCTCATCCAGTGCAGAAACCAATATGAAGAAATGGAATTACATTAGTCCTGGCCTTATGGAGGCCTTACAATTACTCAAGTTCACATTGAAACAAGAACAACTTGATTTTGGTCAATACTAGGTGACCAGTGAAGCTGAGATGCTGACAACACAGGATGAGCAGGATGCACTCTATAATCTCATGATGGAGGGCAATGTTGACAAGGCAGTGACTGTGGCCCTCGATGCAATGGGACTGGTGGAGGGTGATAACAATCCAAATGGGTGACCCAAAGTTTTCTAGTGATTAACATCTGATTGTTACTACTATACATATGCTGTTGTTGTTCTGTGTCCAAACCCTCATGTGTTACTGTACAAGCACTGTTGTTCCCAGTCTGTCATCATTTCATTTTGCTACATCACAGTGCCATTGTTTTTCCATGACATGTCACATCATTGAAACTTGACACATTACTCACTGAACGGAGAGCATTAACCAGCAACATTGCAGCACTTGTATGAATTCAGTATGTTTATCCACTATAATGAGGTATGCTTCAAGCCTTCAACTTATTGCTGTTCCTCCAGGCTTGATTGAGCTAAGTTGCCAGTGTATTGCATTCTCTTGCAGGAGTGTGACCCACTCAGAAATTTCAGTCATTATGATTGCCAAGGATCTAGGGCACTCCATTATGGCCACTGAATGGTGAGGAGTTGTGTCACCACTTGGTGATGCATTTTGCTTTCTTGTTTCCCACAGAGAATCACTTGTCACACAGATGAGTGAAGGCATCATCTTCATGGTGTACAGAAACATCATCAAACTCATTGGAGGGACAAATATTGTGGCAGTATCATAGGTGTGTTTGAGCCAGGCTTATCACTCACAGACTGATACTAATCCCACTTCATACCTGGGCCTGCCCAACATGGACTTGCCCACCAACACAAGAGTAGAAGGACATGCACCTGTTCCTTCAGAACACATGGAATGTCCCACATTACCCTGCTGGTCTCTGTCACTCTGGTATGTGCTCAGTATATTGGCTGTGTATCTGTTCATACAGAGAATGCTAGAATGTTGTATGTCTATGATGAGCTGTTTTCAAGTACATTAATCAGACCTCTCAGTGGTTACTCAATGAATTGGGTCTTGACTTTCCTTCTGTGCGGTATATAGGATGGATTCCAGGATGAAATTCTGGCACTCCAAGTGGCATGGAGGTTGTATGTTATCTAAGTAATACTACTGGTGTTCCAAATACATTGCATCAACAGGACTGAATGGATTACTGATGAGCACATACTCCAAGCCATAGGAGCATCAATATTGGCATTATAGATATGTGCACCACAGCTAGGATGGTATGATCAACCAACAGAGAACCCCAATGGGTTGACAGTGAGGCTCCTTCCTCCTGCCCCATTGCTGAAGCCAAGCTGGAGGTACATGACATAGAAATGACCCTCAGTCTAGGCTCCTGAAAGAGCTCTACTGTGAGACCAACCCCAAGCTCGTTGGCTTCAGACAGGTCAGTTTACAGACCTTTTGTCCTTTGGGTTTGATAATGAGCTGACACACAAATGTCCTAGTCTGTTCACTTGCCTGTCAGCCCCAAATGCAGTGATTGTATGTCATATACTTGGCACTATGTCTGAGCTCCTAGGACCAGTCCAATATGGTGTCTAAGCTGCTGTTCAAAAGTCTAGTTCAAGGCAGAAGTCACTAATGGGCCTGAGCCAAAGATCAGGCACTCAGGGCTGGAGAGGAATGGGCAATTCATGGAATGTAAAGAAATGAATGAGATTGTGAACATGGAGGACAAGGTGTGTGCATGTTCAAGTGTGTGAAGATGTGTCTGTTAACTCTGTCTTAGAGAAATGCAGAGGCAGATCTAAGGTCTCTCCATGATGCCATTGCCATACTCTGATGAAAACATTGTGTCCTCAGTTGCTAGAGACAATGAATGCAAAATGGAATGCAGAGCTGCACAGATGCAATATGGTAACATAGTGTTGTTACACATGGTGCACAATCATTACATCACTATGAACCAGCTAGCTGGCTTGAAGTGGGCGGTTGTGACTAGCGAGGGTCAAGTTTGTGAATAATGTGATGCCGGCAGGCTCCATGTGGCTTGGTTAAGCTGGATGCTCAGCTTTGACTCAAGTCAACCTGAAGTCGAAGTTGCAGCAAGACTAACTGGCACTAAATTCACTCAATGCTTGAAACAGGATTTGTACATTACCCGATCCCACCAAAGCTAAGTGGAATTTCCACAGGGCATTGCAAGACACTTCATGTACTGAGTTGAAGTCAAACATTGTAACAGTTTTAAAAGCCACTGTAATTATATTCCTTGCCTCTCGATAAACAACCTAGGATCTGGCAATCTGAATGAATTCCAGCTGAATAAAAAATAAATAATTGAAGTTCAATAAACACACACAAATGAAAATGGACTTAAAGGTCAAATAGGGGTTATTTCCCAGAAAGAAAATATGATTCCAAATGGGGTGAAAATGATGTTGGGAACAAAAAAAATTTTTGAGTGCCTGACTCTGGGGAACACACACATGATGAAAATGGACTCAAAGGTCAAATAGGGGCTATTTCCTAAAAAGGAAAGAGGGTCCTGAATGGGGTGAAAATGATGTCAGGAATGGGAAAAAAATTTTGGGTACCTGACTCCAGGGTTGGAGTAAATGGATGGTACAACAAGCAGCACATACAATACCTCAAAGCAAGTCAGTACAGGGAGGTTAGTGTCAAAATCTGTGTGCTATGGAGGGGTAGAGATACCCAGACTCAGTTGCACAGTGGTAGTGGAACAACTGAGGGAGGAATGATGAAACTGGACTAACTAAATAGTGATGGAGATTAGAGTGCTTGAACTCCGATGTAACTCTGATGTAATGTCTGGAATAGGATATGTAAATGAGGTCCGAAGGGAGAAAGGGACCTTACTAAGTAGAACAGTCAACTCCAAGATACTCCAGAGTGGAGTTGAGGGACTTGGTGCATGTTGACCTCAGAATTGGAGTGGATGACCTTGGAGATGCCTGGAGATCGGAGGTGTTGCATTTTGACAGTTAGGTGACCAGCAGCTGAGTCAGCATCTTGGATTGAAATGGGAATACTTGATATAAAGTATAAGTAGACACCAATGGTCTGCAGGATGCACTCATGATGAAGTAGATGATGGCCCACCTAAATAAGAATATAAGCAATATGAAAGTGATTATAAACAACTTACTTGATTTTCTGAATCATCAACTTCAACAGTCTCCCACATATAGGAAGATAGCTCAGGTGGTGTAATAATTGCCCCCCATTTTCATGAGTCATGTTGGACTTTGACACAGCCCATTCAACATAGGCAGCTCAAGCAGCAGGAGTGCTTATCTCCTCATATTGGTAAAAAAAACATAGTGACAAAGTGAATGGCCTTCTTTGCCATTTCACCTTGCCACTCACAGGACCTTTGCTTCAGCTGCAAAGTAGACATTAATATCATAGCATAGGTCAAGCAATGACTTACCAATGTACAAACTAGGTCTTGAAAAAGTGACACAGTGTGCTCAATACCTACTCACCTGTTCCATAATTCTTGAGCAATCTTGACATGCTCAGGATGATCCAGAGTCCAAGGATCATCCAATTGAGCCAAGTATTGATACCATTGAGGGAGTAATACCAGCTGAGGGAGTTTGAAAATCCTGGAAGGTCCTCATTACCATATCTTGGAGCCTTGCTTCACCTTCAAACAGGTTCTGACCTATTGACAATATGGTCAGATCCATCATTACTTGAATTCTCATCAACTTGTCTTGAATTTGCCTGTCTTTGAGATTCTTGTCTTGATGACATCCTCTGGCTGGCTGGCTTTGTCTTTTGAGTAAGCATGAATGGCTGTAATATAACTG